>JARHVA010000724.1:4487500-4643190 GCA_037957365.1 Torreya grandis | reverse complement strand
AAGATTTATTTCCCATTGATTATGGGTCTATGGAATTATTTGTGAAACATTCATTATCCCTTTTATGTGGCCCCTTGGCCTTATATGTTACATTGTGTGCTACCACATGTACTTATATTGTGTGACATTACATGTTGACTTGTTTTTGTTTTTGAGTTTTTAAGTGTTTTAATCCATATCATGCACTTCCACCTTGAGTGTGGTACTATGATCCATATCATGCATTTTTCTTACGTAGTCTTATTCAATACAATTATGAGTGATGTTTCTTATTTTGTGATTAAATTTTATATATGTCTTGACATTAAAATTATATTATATTTCATTACATATGTTTCATATGTGATTTAATGACATATTAAATACTAGATGACATACTCTCCATATGTGGACATGATTTGACATGATTACATATTTTTACATAACATGATACAATTTACTTATTCTTTTGAGACATCTAATTTTTAGGCCATATCCTTCACCTTAAAAGGGGGGCATATGAGTGGGCTTGTGATAGAGACTTAGGCATACATGAACATATATGATATATTTTTGTAAAAATTATATAGATTACAAATCTTTTAGAGTGGTCCAAATATCAAATTGGGAAAATTATATACATATTTCAAATACATTTAGGGGCATAAACACTCATTTCATAGGACTTGATTTACATGAGTTTTATATATACATATATTAAGATACATTTAGGTATGGTATGTCATTTCACAGGGTATAATTTACATATTTTTAGATTTTTTAAATATTACACACATAGTATATATACCTAAAAAAATTCACTTGATCACTTTACTAGCACTTTCTCTTGTGCAGGCTTGTTAATGCATCACTTTCTATGAGTGCACCCATTAAATTATGCACTAGTAATAGGGTGGGATCATATCCTATAAAATTATTAGATATTTTTACATAATATTTTTTCATACATTAATTACTATTAGTCTAACCACCTCTAAGTCTCTTTCCATCTTACCCCCCATCTAATTTTTGTCTAGATTTGTTAGCTTCCATCTATCCTACTATATCATTTAGGATGATATAATATGTTTCATAATTATATTCCATATATTATATCTAAAAAAATGATATATTTATGCATTTTTATAGTATCATCCTAGCCAATATAGTACCATGTCAACCAACATTTACCAACTGTATCAGCTTGGCCAATACCATAAGCTTAGATTTTAGAGTTCATTTTTAGTATTAGATCCATATATAAATGGTTTAATATTTAATTATATATATATATATATATATATATATATATATATATATATATATATATATATATAACACTCATATACTCATTTTTTTTGTTTGAATTTATGCTCCTAATTTTATTTAGAGAAGTTAGAGGCTTATAGTCTTATCTTTGAGGTCTAGTCTTGTAATGTCTTTGAAGCTCAATAGGAGAAGTCAAACTGATAAGGTATAATTAGTATTTAGAGTCCAAAACTAAGGATAATTAGGTATTCATATTTCCATTTGAGGTCTTCAACCTATAACATATCTTATAAAGTTCCACTTGATTTAAATAGGGATATTGAATAATTAACGGGTCCACCCAAAGGTAAATATTTGTATCCCTACTCTCTTTCCTTTATGTACTTAATATTATATATTTATTTATTATTTATATTATGAATATATGTTTTTATAATTTATTATGCCTATAATTTTATTTTATAATATGATATAAATATAAGGTTTCTTAGGATTTATTTTTATCAGCCTAGGTTACATAGACCACCCATTGGCTGAGCATTGCACCAATCACTTTCTTATTATTTTAGTAGTTTTACTTATTTTGGATTATGTTACCCTTGTTTATCAATTAATTATGTGTGTTATACTTGTTATATCCATGATACACACATTTATTACAACTTTTACAATCATGTATCTACATTGATCCCTATTAATATATATACACCATGCTATAGGATTAGGATTTGGAACCCTTTTTTCATGACATTTGAGTAGATTACCATTTTCTAGGTCTATAATTATTATATTCATTATATAATAATCCAATGATATTTATGTGTTATTATTAAGTATTTATTTCATTCCTAATCTATTTAGAGAAATAAGATATTTTAGGTCATCCTAGACCTTTCATACATTCTGATGAACTCAATGTTAATTTTATCCTACCTTTGGTTGGATCATTTTCATGTCTCTCCTTTTTTATTCTTAAAATTTTATTCACTATCATCATATATTTTAGTGAATTTTTTATCCTAAATATATAATCTAATCTAATGCAATTTTCTATCTTTACAAATGTGTCAACTAATTTGATAAAAAAAATCATCTATACCAAACTATATCAGCCAATTTGACATAATTCATTTTATCAATAATACTATATTGTACATCACAATAAATCTTGTTATTTATTAGTTTAGTTTTATAATTCATTGGCTAGTATGATACCATATTAATATTATTTACACTATCCCTTATTTTTATTATTTCCATCTAAAAATATTCATCATCATGCCTCCTATTAGAATATTTCAATCAATCCTAAACCAATTCATATTATATATGGGTTTTATATTTCATTCCCACTTTGTCCATAATTGATGGAAATTATTTATGGTGTAGTATTTCTCAATCTCAACCTATATGTACCAAATTTAACATGGGTGAAATCAACCAACTTTCAAATCTAGGATATTAGAAACAAATTATTAATAATATTGATAATAACACCATTTATAGTCCAAATAAAATGGAAGTCTTAGAAAACTTCCCACATCCACCACATTAGTTGGAGCTACCAACAAAATATTGAAAATATTCCTTCCAATACCAATGTTTAGATTCCTTTACAAATTTGAATCCTCTACCTAACTATAATAAAATCCCTAATCCAACTCTAATCCTCCTCTAGATATAGTCCCTACACAAATGGTTCAACAAATGGATTTTATCCAAGATTCTAAAAGAAATCAAATACTTCAAATAAAAAATCACATCTTAGAATTTGTTAATCAAGCTTCCCAAATCATCATGAGGAAACCAAACCAAAATCACATACCTCCTCCTATTAGATATTCCATTGGATACCTTATTCTTCAACTTACAAATTAAAAAAAAAATGATTCAAAATATTCAAAATGAACCTTTAGATTATCTTATTATGTATATGGATATTAGAATTATATATCCAATCATCACATATGATGTAACTACTAATCCTCCTTTAAATATTAGAGTTTTTGGTATTTTATATAAGGAATGAGTTAAAAATAATACTTATTCTACTACCAATCTTCTATCTAAAACCTTTGTTGGTGTTTTATAAAAATTAGATATTAAGAGGTATTAATTTAATTAAGATAAACAGTTAAATAAACTAGAATATGTAAGTTATAAAATAATTGCATATGGCTAATTTGAAGCTTATTAATTTTATAATGATAAAATGGGAAATTACTATGGAGAATTTGACTTAGTTGAAACTCATGTATACAAGATTGAACAGTGACTTTAGGGTTGTGTGATGGTGTTATGAATCAGGTTCATGGTTCCACATTATTTAGGGATAAGGCCACATAATTTGGACTAGGACAACATATGACATTAATTATAAGGTACACCAATGTCCTTTAGGTTTTTTCACTTTTGTGTGAATTGTATTAGATGAACATTTGACTATAGGTCTTGTGTGTATGATCAGATTCATTCAATTTGTTGTAGGAGCCACTATGTGCCTTCTTATTCACTTAAAACCCTAACTCAATGAAAAAAAAGAATGAATGTAATAAAATGAGATATTAGTGTAATAGGATGGGGTGGTGTTTCACCTCAACACCCCATGTTTTTAGCACTACCTATATACTAATACTTTGAAGAGGGACCAAATTCCATTTAGTTCTCCCATGCTACAATGGTATGTGTGAAATATTGGTGAAATGTTATATGATGGTACAATCATAGTGTAATTATGTGCTTAAATAATGACTTATGAATTTATTGTTGTATTTAGACCTATATTAGTGCTCCTTGGACTCTATGGACTCAAAATCATGAAGAATAGGTGATTTCCTCTTAATATGTAATTAGATAATTATAGAATTTTTATTAGTGATAGATTGTTGCCATATCTATTGAATAAATGTGTAGAAAATGTGCTTATATAGTGTTCTTCTTGGGATTTACTCAAATGAGACTTTAAAAACATGTGGGATGACCTATTACATTAATTTTAATTTGGTAAACTATCCATCAATTAGTGTAAGGATAAACCATTAGATTTAGACACTACTAGCTAGAAGGATTGTATTGAAGGAGAGGTTTTGTTTGATGAGTAGAGAAAACTAAATTAAAAGTGTGAATTAGTCTAAAAATGAGTATATTCTAATTGGAATGAGGAATACGAATATCCAATATTAATAGTGCCTAAGGATATAGGTCATTCACATAGAAGTAAAGGGGCAACAATTTGAAATAATAGAATTGAGCATAGGCTAAGTGCGAATAAGTAGTGATCACAAGTGAATTATTATTAAATTATATGTTAATTTTAGTGACTAAATTTTCCATATATTTTAATATAATAACTTAGGAAAGTGATATTAATATATTAAAAGTAAAGAGAGTTATACCTATTCTTACATGTGTTGAGTAGGCTTGGATGTGGATCACATGCCAAACTATGCTTCATTTAAACTTGAAATGCAACATATATAAATGCATCCCTACTTAGGATGAAAATATGAAATTAAATACAAGAAACTTATATATCAAATAATAAGGAATGAATACACCTTTTCATGTACATGAATCTATGTGTTTTTTGGTGCAAAAAATGATGACTAGAGAGGGTATAACCCTTAGAGATTTTTTTTGTTGAAATACTTAGATTGGAATATGCATACCCAAATACTCAATCATATAAGAGTGTGATTAAAAATTCAATATGAAATTGAATTCATCATTGTAAAACTCAAATTATTACATTATCTTGGAATCCCTATATGAATTATAATAAATCATTCTAGTGTAAAACTAGGTAAAAAATCTGAATCAACCGCTATAGATAGAATAAGATTCATTTTGATGTAAAACTAGTGAAAAAGTGATATGAAATTATTTTGGTATATAAAACATAGATAGTGACATAAATTTCCATTATTTTCATGGGAACTTGTGTAACATTGAGAAATAAAGTGATCATGTGCTATACATATGCCTCTTATTTGGTATTTAAGTATATTGATTTTGATAACTGAGTAAAAACACACGTATAATTATAGATCATATACCACATATGATTCCCCAAATCTAAGAAAATCTATAATAATATTATTTAAAATATGAAATTATTTCTAGGAAACCATTGAAAACTATTATGTAGACTGAGTATGATTTTAAGAATTATGAAAAACATTGTTTCCTAATTCTTTGGATGAAAGTGCACTATTTTGGATAACCAAAACCTATGTTATTGTACAAATGGAATGGTGATATTTGAATGAAATTTCTAGGAAAAAATTAAGTATGTAATGTGATCAATTGAGCAAGTAATGTTATTTTATGTATTTGTAATGGAATATTGTAATTTAGTACCTAAGGCAAACCCTTGTGTATTTACCCTCTTTAGAGGTGAGTTATGAATCCTACATAATAAATTAGCTAAATAAAATTTATGCAAATGATGTTTTATAAAGATTTAAATCTATAGTAATAATGCTAACATTTGAGATAAAGGCATTATATTGATAATCTATGTAATACAGTAATGTATGATACATGTAGAACAAAGTATTCATAGTGTCTTATCTAGATAGATGTTATAAATTAGGCATATATTGAATAAATGATCATATACTCAGTATGTGAAATTGATATAGAAATACTTGGGTAAAATGAATGATATTGATCATGACATCATAAAATAAGAAAAAAAATTAAACAAGAGTCATGTTCATGATATATACACAAAAAGAACACAAAAAATCACATAAAACATGGAGGAAGGCTAAGGGAATGCGTACAAGGGATATGTTCAAATGTCTCACAAACACACAATAAGGCTTAGATATTATAACAAGGACATGTTAAAATGTCCATAATCAAGAGAAATTAATTCACACAAAGCATGAATAAAAGAAGAAAACATGATAAACATGCATGAATAAGTGAAATTGATCTACATAAGTAATTTTCAACATTGTTATATTCAACAACTTAGGTATCTAGTAAGATAGCAATGTGAAAGTAAGTAAGCAACTATGGAAATATGTACATAATGTACTATGGTGTATTAGGAATAAAAGAGATAGTTATAGAGTGATGAAACCTAGGTAAAATATGCCTCTAGTGAACTTGATGTGATGCACAAAATATGTAGAAGGCATGTGACTATTTTGGATCTAAGAAATTAGAGCTTATGTTCATAGGGACAAGTCTAATGGAAATAGATAAGAGCATAGTTTGTTATTATTTGGATTAGTGTGATTTTGTTTATGTATACATTATGGTTCTGAGATAGTATCACCACCTACAACTACGTCTAAAAGTGACAACCTATATGTTATAAAACTCACTCAAACACAATTGTAAATCATATTTTATATAAAACTAGATATAAATTATTACATATATTGAATAAAAAATTGATGAATGTAAATGAATTACATATATCATGCATCAGCCCTAATTTTTATAATTTTTTCAAATATTTTATTTTTCTTATATTTTTGAATATATATAACTAAAAAAGGAATATATTGACAATGAATCTCATAAGATATTCATAATAAATATCTCCAATATCTAACATAGGAGATATGACCTCTCACTAATGAAAAGTATCGTGCTATTGTGAAATATCTAGTCTTAACTTGGAACGTAAAAAATGATTTGACTTTGTAACAAAAGTGACACTATCATGATGATAGTTTGTAGTATGATGTATATATATTTTAGCATAAGCAACCTATAGAAACTATTTATAAATTATATAACACCTTAGTCTTGTACACTTGGAAAATGTATATCATGGATGTACCTTCATCTTCTAGACCTTTCTTACTACAAACAAGGCTTGTATACACTATGTTTTTATGCCTAATTGCTTATCTCTTAATTTGACCAATGCCATTTTGATGATTCATTCCTTCTAACTTGCCCAAAATGTCATAAACCTATTTATCTTCCATTTTTATAAGTTTTATACTTGCATCTATTTTATAACTATATGAGCACTTACAGCCCAGTTAGATGCCTATGTCAAGACAAGTATCCTTTCCTAACACAAGTTTCTAGTGCTCTAAATTCATCCAATTTGAAAATGAAATGTATTATTCTGGTTAGTGTAATTTATGTTTTACATGATATTCTCTAAAGGATTGGTATAAATATAATATCAATCCTCATTCATTCTTAACCAATAAAATATCTAATAACTCACAAAATAACTTACCAAAAGCATTATATCAAGCACTCAAATGAGAAAATGTTACCTATTTTATCCTATTTATATATCAGTGATAGGGATAACACGTATATAGATTTTAATTAATAATGAATAACCAAAGAGCCATAATTACCAAGTTATAAGTTAGGTCATTGTTCTACTTACTTATCAAACATTGCATGGTTAACACATAAGCCAAAAAATATAAGAAAACTACATCATTTTGAGGCCCTCTTTAGAGAATTGGATAATTAAATAGTGTTCAATGATAGAGGGTCTTTTGAGTATCCTAAAAATGTGTTACCACTTATTCTTATTTCCCACAACCACTATGAAGATGAAGAACTAGGGTTTTTACATTTGACTAGGAGTGATAGTCTATGACCTATATATGAATGCACCATAGTGAAAGTGACATAAAACCTAGAAGAATTCAAATTTTTACTTTGAATTAGGATTATGAAATAGGTTAACTTATTTATTTGTATCAAAGTCTAAATAAATTCACAAAATTAACATATTAGGCCTATTACCTTAGTTGAGAAATATTAATGAAATGAAGAAACATATAATAAAATTATACCAAAATGATTATACCTTCCCAAAGTGACTTATCCTTATGGGATGTACATAAGCACGTTTATTCCCAATTATAAAACTCAATATATTTTGAAATGTGGTTGGGAAATTTCCTCCAACATCTCCTCATGCACCACTTAGATTGAATTTGAGTATGCAAATTGAATAAAATGGTTGAAGCTTTAGCATAAATTTTGAATTATGTCTTTGCACTAAAAAATTTGATATTGGTCTATGGTAGCCTTGGTATTTATATATTATTTAAATTTATTCCACTCATTTTATGTGATTCAATATGTGTGGTTCAGCGTTGATCAAATTTGGTAGGCAAAATACAATCATTATTTGGTATTAATTAGGCATAGCTTCCAAAATTAGATATTTAATTGCATTCATTTATTAGTGTTTAATATTTTTCTAATGATGCCATCATGATGTCATATTTATTAATATTTATTATGATGTCATCATTATGTCATGATCCACTTGGCCACTTGTCATGAGAATTGATGAATAAATATAAGTAATGAATTTGGAAAATAAGAAATCTCAAAAACTATGGACTTTTCTATTAGAATAAGATTAGGCTAATTAAATGAGTTTAATTAACTTATGAAAAGTGAAGTTACTTTTAAATTTAAAATAACTATTTGACATAATTAATTCCAAAACATCTCTTTCATAGTTGTAATTCAATTTAAGATGAATTAAATAAAGATGATAGTTGTGTATAATAAATTACCCTAATAAGGGATGCCCAAATATGTTTTAGGAGATGGACACCAATTACACAAAATAGTTTGGGTGATTTTTTTTATTCATGTGTTATTTCTATAAATAATTCTATTTTCAATTTGACATGAGAGTGGTGAGAATTGAGTGTATACATTTCCCCTATTTAAGAAGGTGTTACGAGACACAAGCAAAAAATGACTTTTAAAATAATGAAAAAGTCATTAAAATGATTTGTTAATGATTAAATAATTATGTGTTCACATTTTTTTGAATCTTTTTCAATTTATTTAAAATTATTTCATAATGGTGCCCCAAACAAGGTTTGGGACACCCATGATGCCCTCTCAAGGGAGTGGCTGAAAAATAAGATGGATGGACAAGCCCTCAAAAAGAAGAAAAATGGACAAGAAGAAAAGTGAAATTAAACCATAGATGAGATTAATCCATATAATCTAATTCTTACACACTTTGATTTTGTATGATGAATAAAATATAATTTAATTGGCCCCAAGGTAGGGGGAACTGGGAAAGATGCATCCAAATATAAGTGAAACACTTTAACATACCCTAAATAGGGTGAATGTTATGGGCCTAGGGAAATGATTGATCCCAAAATAAGTTTCACACTTTGAATTTCCTAAAGAGGGTGAAATTTTTAGAGCTTTTAATTAGAATAAAGAAGGATTAATTGACTAATTATTTTACCTAACATGATGGATTTAATTAGTGATTTAAATGATTTTCCCTAGCAGGGTAGATTTGATTATTGATTGGTATAAATACTTTACCATAACAAGGTGGATTGATAAGTGTAGATGAATAATATAACCTATTACATAGATTAAATATGATATGAATGATGCAAACATAGGTGTAATGGTAGAGTGAATTTTCAAATAATGAAGAAGCCGTAAAAATTCTAGACACATGAGAATGATCAAAGTTGATGAAAGAAATGATTGGAAGAACACAATGATGATTAAATAATGATGATATATAATTTGAATAATATGGATTCTAATAAGAATGAAATAAGGTTTATCAACCTAATTTGAGGGACTAGTTGGTAATGAGTGCTTCCTACATAGTCCAAATGGACCTCAAGGCAATGTAGTTCTCTTGGTAAGTGAGAAAATGGATGGGGAAAATGATCATGACCTGATTGAAAATAATGATGGACCAATGTGTATGACCCATTTATTACATGATTATTTAGAGATGTGCATCCTTAATTAACATAAATATATCCATGTTGTCTTAATTATTTTCTTGTGATGTGGTTAAAAAATGAAATGCCATTTTGGTAATGCATTAGATAGGTAAATTATGCTTGAAGAGATATTGTCAGTGCAACTTTATTATACAAGACTTGAACACCAATTTTTTAATGTAGCACATGATGAAATACATAATGATATAAAACACTATTATTATTTGGTTGTAATCTGCATAAGTCCTTACTCTTGATCCAATACACAAATGGAAACAACACATCAATGATAAAAGCCATGATGATAATGTGGATGTATGTCAATGGATAGACTCAAGTAAAAGTGTATGACAAGAAGCACCATGATGATGACCCCATTAGTGTACCTTATGATTTGCAAGAGGAAACAATATGTAAATTAGTCTCATGTTAGTCCTAATGATAAAACATCAATAATAAAAATTCATTAAGACTAAAAACTTTTGCCTAAGAACTAGGAAGAGCATATCATAATAAGCAAGAACACAAAATAGAGACGAAGACAATATAATTTTTTTACCTCCCTTGACTCATATGATGATTACTTGTTTGCATAAGAATTTTCATGCTCAACCTATGATGATTTTAATCTTTTATAAATGTTATTCCATGGTGGTATCATCTCTTCAATAGTCACTTGTGTCTTGGTGTGAATCTTGGCATAATTTTGGTATAATAACAATTCTCTTAAAGGATTCAAGAAGGTATTCTATGAGAATAACCTTATACATAGAATATTTTTAATCAATCGTGTGGGCACTTTTATTTATATATCAAAGAACTAACTCTAACCATGGGTAGGGGTGGTTAAATTCTAACTTGGGTTGAGTCTAAATTAACCTGGGTTGAGTCAGTCTAACTCTAGGTGGTGTTAAGGCACTCATGAAATATTGACACTTTGGTTTTTGATATTTTTGTGGCATGACAATTAACTTTAAATATTTGTGAGGTGTGAGTCATATTTTCTAATATTTATGAGATAATAAATCACTTTATTATCTCATTTGACTCTTAGACTTCATTTTTGGCTAAAATTATTTTTTAGTAAATGAAATTCACTAATTTGATTTGGAATTTTTGTTTAGACAAGTTAATTAGGATTTTCAATATAATTAGTCTTGCTTAGTGCTTTTATCTTTTGGTAATTGATTTAAATATCATGAATTATTAGATTAGAATGACAAAAGTGTTAAATTACTATGGCATAATTTGACTAGGACTAGAACTAAAGTAGGTTAGTGATGCATATAGAGTAATACTCCAAATAATCTAGTCTCATCATGTTTATAGGAAATTAAATCCCTTACATAGATAAATTTGGGTAATTTAGGTGATTTCTAGGATTAAAATTTGTCATTTTCTAGAAATTGAATTAAATGCCAGTTTAGGCATAAAAGTGGCCATAACTAAGTGTCTATAGTTTATCCCTATTTGAGAAGTCACTGTGATACATAGGCACAATGACATCTTTTCAAAGAATGAAAAAGTTGTTAAGTTGAATAGTTAATGCCCTAGAGGGTGATTAATAAACCCTTGATGCCCCCTTAAGGGAGTAGGCAACAAGAATATAATCATCAAATGTTCCCTTGAAATGAAGAAAATGAAATGATCTATATGGTCACAAGGTTAAGAGTAATGAATTTCCCAAAGGTAGTTAAAGGTAGTTATAGGTAGTAATAATGATAGATTACTGAGTTTCCCAAAGGTAGTTATAATTTTTAATGTAGGGTGTGACACTAATTTACCCAAAGATAGTTGAAAACATTTATTGTTAAATGGGTCTCAAGAGGAGGCCCAAAAGGATCATACTAGCAAAGGATAACAAAACATTTCTAGCCTAAATGTGAGTTTGAAGATGTACATTTGAACAAAAATGGGATATATGATTAAAAATCATGTTTTTAAAAGGGTCTTTGCAGGAGACCCAAAAATATGGTATTGGTAAAAGATAACAACACATTTCTAGCTTAAATGTGAGTTCTAAAATACATATTCTTACAAACATGAGATATAGGCTAAAAAATCTTGTTAAATGGGTCTCATGAGGAGGCCCAAAAAGATATTTAAGATTAGGATTTATTCTTTTGAGATTATCATCTTATTATGTTGTATGACTCATATGAAGGATTATTTTGAGATGCTTCTCTATATAAACACATAATAAATAATTTTTTGCACTTGTTTATTACTCATGGATTGAGGCATGTATTTGTTTTGTGACTACTGAAGAGATGTTATTGTTAGAAGACTTTGTGAGCATGATTTTTCTTATAGATTTTTATATTATGCATGATAGTTATGGATAACTAAAATGATAATTCATATTTTAAGAATATAAAACTTAGTTTAAATGTAAATATAAACAAATTAGGAATAATATATGAATAATCAAATCTCAAGTGTAAATAGAATAAATAAATCAAGTGTAAGACTAAATAAAAAAAGTCACAACTGAAGTACATGATATGGATAATCAATAATTAAGTACAAACACATTTTAATAATCCTATGACAACTGAGGAATAAACAAACACACAAAAATATAAATTCAAATGGGATATAAACAAACAAAAACACAATAAAACACCAATAAAAATAAACAATAAAACACTAATAAACAAACAAAACACACAAACAAACCAAGTGAATAAAATAATAAAAAATAACTAAACAATCTAAAGAAAAGAAAAGAGTAGTAAAAAATTTACTCAAAATAAATTAAGTGAAACAAACATTAATAAAAATAATGGTTAATCACATTGTTAGTGCAAATAGAAAACAAATTGTTTGTGTGTGATTAAGGTGTTACTCTTTGTGACATGGTGACCCCTAAACTAGGTAACAATGACACTGGTACAACACAATAATAATTGGCACAAGGTTTCCCCTAGGCTATAGGAAAATAATGACACAAAAAGGACAACATGAATAAAATGGGGTGGGGGTGTAGAAGAAAAGGAAGGGGTACCCGAACTAACTCCAGACGCACAAGGTAAGTAGATGTTGCCTACGTAGTTCCATAGATGCAAGATCCAATGTGAGCTTCAAGACAAATGTATTTCTCCCAAGATATGGGATAGAATAAAATGAATGATTAAAAAACATGATTGACATGTAGATTAAAATAGGAATAGTTTCACAAAATGGTGAGTGTGTGAGAAAATAGGGGATGCCTTTTCCCAATCATGAAAATGTCAACACAAACAATATCATCCAAGCACAAGTGTATGGTTTAGGTTAAAACCACACTAAAATTCTAGAGAAAATTATTCAAAAATGAAATGAATTGGTCATTCATAGTGTCTATTACAAATATGGCTTAGGAGGAAAATGAGCTCGTAAAATGGTGAGTTTGTAAGATGAAGCCGAGTGGTTATTAGTGTATCAAATTTGAATACATAATACTCATAAAATGATGAGAGTGTATGTCTTGAGTAAAATAAGGATGGGAAACTAAATGAAAAGTGGTTATTTGTAAAATATTTATGGGTCCCAAGATCCTTAAGGAAAAAAATTGGTTGAAAAGGAAAGGAAGGTGTAGCCGAGCTAACCTGAGGTACCCTATGCATCCAAGTGTTGCCTACATAGTTTGTGCAGACCTCAGGATGATATATTTATCTTATAAATAGGAATAAAAACAACAAGGTGGTCTAGAAATAAACTGAACAAATAAGATGGTCCATCCCAAAAAAATTTGATGGCTTGATATCTCGCATGAAAATTCTTAGCAAATTTTCATGATTTTGTGATTTTTAGGATTTTTAGATCTTTTACATATTTTTAGGGGTTTTAAAACTATTTAAATTTTTTTGGAATTTTCTAATAATCTCAACTTAAACAAGAATTATGAGACATAGAAGAGCTAAACTCATAAAATGTGAGTGTGGCTTAGGTTGATCTCAAAATGATGAGAGCATGGATTGGGTTACTCTCAAAATGGTGAGACAATGGAAAAGAGGTGATCGATCTGACATCAACATGAATTGAGTGTTGTCCACATAGTCCCATTAGGACCTTAGATTAATTTAGTTCCACTTATCCAAGAGGTGGCAAATTATTTTTAATGTTTTTGATATCTCAATTCCATAGACAATGATGAGATACAACATAGTCCAAGCTCAAAAAAAAGTAAGAGGATAGCAAATTAGTGACTGAGCTAACATAAAATTAAATCAATTACTACCTATATAGCCCTATTAGGACATTAATTCATTATATTTTAATATTCATAAAAGGTAGTGAAATGCTTCTAATTAAGTACCAACAAGTTCTAGGTAAAAGGTAAATGGAAAGATAAATGATAAAAGTAATGGGAAAGTGATGCGTAAATGCATGGTCAAAGTGTTGTTCCTAATTTTCCCATAGGTGGTTATAAAAGGAAATAATGGTAAAAGGTTAGTGGTACTAATTTTCCCATTTACTTTTATAATTTGTATCATAAGGTGGAATATTGAGTTACCCAAAGGTAATTATAATCAGTGGCACCAGTCAAAAATAACAACCAATAAAGAATGTATTTATTAGGATCACTATCATACTACTTTCATCTACTACCATTCAAACATGTAATTTTGAAACTACTAATGAAACTGAATTTGTCATCAACCACTAAACATGCCTAAAGTACAAATAAATTATAACCAAGGCTAAATATGATAGGTAGGTTTAGGGAAAAATAACTAGATGGTGAAGGGTTAAGGGTATGGTAGAATGGAAAGGGGTATAGTACAAAGAATAGGTATAATGTATATTAACTTAGATGATCTTTATAGAAAATAATCTAAATTGTTCTAGCATAGAAACATTTGAGGTGCATTATGTTCATTGGTTCATCAAGTTCATCTCCTTCTGGTGTAGTGAGCCTATATTCTCTAGAATCTTAGTTGGCAAGAAATACATAGGGCCCTAACCAGTTTGGTTGGAACATTCCATTTTTATTAGTTTTAGCATTAACATTATTTTCATTCTCTTTTAGTACTAGATCACCAAGCTCAAATTCAAGATGTTTTATGTGCCTATTATATTGGCATTTGAGTTAGTTATAATAAACTTAGATATTATTTAAAGAGGCTAAGCATTTACCATCAAGTAAATATAGCACTTGTAAGTGATCCACTCTATAGTCTTCATCATTGATGATGTGTTGTGATAAAATTTAGAGAGAAGGTAACTTGACCTCAATGGGAAGAATGGATCTAATTTCATAAGAAAGTGAATAGGGTATATCTCTTATTGGAGTATGAAATGTGGTACAGAATACCTAGAGGGCATTAAATAACTACAAGTGCTAATTATAACCAATGTCATTGATAATCTTCTTTATAATATTAATAATGGTTTTATTATAAGCCTTAGCTTATCCATTTCCTTGTAGATATTAAGTGGTAGAGAAATTTTATTTGATTTGGTATTGAGAACAAAGTGATTTCACATCTTTACTCTTGAATAATCTATCATTATTAGATACATTGTCATAGGGAATACCATAGTGGCAAACAAGATGGTTGAATATGAACTTAGATATCTTCTTTCTAGTGACATAAGTGAAGGGAATGGATTTGTAATAATCTAAAAGTGGTAATTGGATGCTAAGAGTGTTTCTTGAGTTAATCTATTCTTATATTAAGCCTAGACCTATCTTATATCCTTTACCATACTTTTCCAATCATTATGTAGACCACAGATAGTTACAATCAGCCAAAACATAATCATAGGATAGTTTTCTCAGATCCCAACCTAGTTTTTCTAGTAGTCTACTAGATGGACATTAGTGCCACATTTTGGACACTACATCCATATGGTGATAGTGTCCCCAACTAGATGCTATTGTCCTTAGGCTTAATCTCTTAAATTATAATTTTTCAAATCTGTGCTCCTCATAAGGTTAGTATAAGTACATTTTATTATCCACACAAGCTATAGATCTCTATAAATACAAGTCTATTTGCCCCTTATTCATTAGATGGAAAATAGATGCAAAATTCTATTTAAACCAAAGAAAAGTTGAGTAAAATTAGATTATTTTAGCTCTATTCTACATACTACCATCCATAACATTGCTAGACCTAGTTTTCAAAGATTTCAAACCTCAATCACATTCAAGGAATCCAAGACCACTCTTATTTTAGCATTCACTTACACTTACATCAAGTACTAGGTGGGATAACTATAACAACCTTGATCCCTCTTCAAAGTTTTGTTATGTAGGTAATTCTCTTCATAACAGGGTGTTGAGGATATCCATCCTATCCTACTAATGAACACATAATTATTTCTCATGCCGTACTTGCAAAGAGGATTTTTCACACTAAATTAGGTTTTCCAGGCACAACACAGAGTTCCATATTTTATGCACACAAGAAGAGGACCTAAAAATATAGGTGCATGTGTTCGCATAAAAAATAATGGTCCTAAAAAGGATACACTAGTACCACTTTGAGGACACTACAATAACATGGCACTATTTTTAAGTGAGTAAACAAATTCTAGAATCTTGTTGATGTCACTCAGAACTATCCATAACTAGTTTTCATAACCTAGATCATTCATGATAATCACTTTCCATATAAGTTTATATTTATGTCTATTTATTACTATTTTTAGAAAGGCAAAATAAGGTAAAAATATACTAAAAAAATCAATACTTAATTATTGCATATTATTTTAATGATTTAGAGATTTCAACCCTTTAATCTAGTTGTTGAGGTCAACATACCCCCATTTTTAAAAAATGGGGACCCTCATGTCAATTGTACAACTTTATACTTTAAAATTGAAAATCCTTTTGATCAAAACATCATTACCATGTTTTCACATTATTCTTATTTGAATATCATCCACACCATGTTCTAGTTGGTCTTCTTGTTCATAGCTTTGGTTTAACCTTGTCTAAATTTGCTAATTTTGGATCTTCTTGTTTCTAGTTATAGGTCTAATAAGTGTCCATTAGAGCTAGAAAATGTTTGGGTTTCATAATTTTATTGGTTTTATCTTAATCTGACCTTTTACTAGCCTTTGGTCTATTATAAGTCAAGTTGAATCCATATTCAAGCTTTGTAAAAACCTCATTTAGAAACCTTAGCCTAGACCCCTCATTCAAATTCAAATTTGGCAAGAATAAATTCTGCGAGAAATTTTAATATGATATGGACTTATTTGATTTTTTATACTAAGGCTTAGTTGTGTTTTTCAAAATGACCAAACCTTAGTCTAAAAATTATATACTAGGTCTCTTTTATATCACAATCCCTTTGTCCCCTTTTATTTTAATATGGTCTAACCTTTTATACAAAGGATATTTTTCATATGTTATTGACTTAGATTAATGTCTTATTCCTAAGGCTTCATCAATTTTTATTAACATAAACAAGCTCTTAGTCTTAATACTTTATCCTAAGTCTTATACATCTCTGAGCTCTGACTTAAACCATGTGTTTGTTTGCAGAATCGATGATCTATGTTCACTCGAATGCTAAAGATCTAATGGAGTGAGATCATCATGGATCAAAATGGGTCCCTTTTTATTATAATTTATACTTAGCTTAAATTTTACCCCAAGGTTTTTATTGTATTTATCAATACAATAAAACCTTAGGATAAAACTTATGTTATGACTTTAATTATTTGAGGGGTCTTCATTTTATAATATTTTAAATAAATTATGTTACACTTTGGTCTAAATTAAAATGTCTCAATGTCACTTAATCCTTTTTTAACTACAGGAGCCAATGACGTCTAACTACCTGGATCATAATCAATAACCCACATTTACTCAGGCGAGATCAATCAAATGATGTGTATCAATTGAAAGTTCCTATGGGGCCTATTGTTCATGGGACTTAAATTTGATGTTCTTACACCTATAAATTGACATCTATGAGGCTATAATTGATTTCCATAAGGCCATCAAATTTTAATCCTTATGGTTAATTATGTGATCTTAAAATTGGTATTATCGTAATCATCAATTGATGTCCATGAGGCTATCATTGATGTCTACAAGACCATCAAATTTTAGCCCCTATGGTTAATTTTGTGAGCTTAAATTTGATGTTCTTGTGACCATTAGTTGAAATTTGTGAGGTCATCAATGGTGTCCATGATACCATCAAATTTTATCCCCTATGGTTAATTTTGTGAGCTTAAATTTGACATTCTCATAACTATCAAATGGCATCCATGAGGCCATAACTAATGTATGCAATATCATCAAATTCAATCTCAGGAACCAATCTCATTTGGATGAATAAACATGTTTGTCTTTATGTTTTAGTATCAATGGAGTCTCATTTGGAAAATAAACATGCTTAAGATTATGTACTTCAATATTAAAATCAATCTTTTATCAACCTTTAACCTATCATAAACTAAGTAAAATTGCATGGGAGAAAATATAAACACTATAGACTTAGCTTAAATGTTATCCTAAGATTGAGTCATGTTTTTGAATATTTGACCAAACTTTAATCTAAAATATTATGCTTGCTCCCTATTTATCCCATGATCTTTTGGTCTATTTTATTGGCTAGATATAACTAATGCATGGTCATATTTCTATAAAAATTAGCATAGATATTTTGTCATATTTATTAATACAATAAAACATTAGGTTAAAAACCTTATGTTCAGACGTATTATTATTTAGGGTCCCCATTTTCCTATGTTTTAAACCTAGCTTAAATACTTTAGCCTAAGGTTTATTTCATATTTATTAACACAAAATAAAATTGTAGTCTAAAGTATTTAGGCTAAGTTCTTTATATGTGTCTTGAATTTAACTTAAGCATCATGTACCTTTTAAGGATCTATGGCTCACATCCACTCAGATGAAATGATATGATGAAGTGTAGTCAAATTCAAAATTTCAATGGAGCCCTCAACAAATGTAGAATTACCATGTGGTAAGAACATGTTAACTGATAAGGCTGACAAGCTCTGAATCATAGAAGGCCTATGGGATGGCCAAGTGGCATGACCTTAGAGCCAATTATATATAAAAACCAATGGCATGTAGATTTTGGGATTGAGATCAATGATTCATGTTGATCTGTGTAAAAATATCAAATGGGTTGAGATGAAGAATATTTTTCAAAAGGCAACAGTCAGTTTTTGAATTTTAATGAGTAACTTTCCATGAAAATGCCACATAAGTGCCACGATGATGCCACATTGATAGAAAGTGAAAAATTTGAAGATCTTATGGGCATAGAAAAGGCAAAGGTATAAATGTGAAGTTTCAAATAAAATATAAGGCACAAACTCATTTAATCTCAAAAGCCATCACCATTAAAGCTCAAAAATACTTGTAAAAAACCATTAAGCATATACAAATCCCTAATTAAATCACAAGTTGATCATAATCAAGCCTGAGAGAGTCTAATTACTATCTGACCAAGTGCAAACTAATCCAAAAACAAACTTAGACCACTAGTGAGTAATCTAAATAAACTCATAGTCATGGCAACCCAAAAATAACATAAAGAGGACATAGAGATCTATTTGGCTATAGATTCAAAAGGGAGAGTATTTAAAGATACTAAATTTGATGTTATAGCCTTGAATACAAGAGGTAATAACTGGTCCAAACATTTCTAGACCATTAAGGAGCTTCTAGCCATTACAAAAGATGATGAAAAGATTGCATCGATCAGTTAGAGATATGATGGCATGCTTACCATTCAAATGACAATTATTCAATATATAGTATCAAAGCTAGAGGTACTAAATTACATTAATGTTATCAACCCTATTTTTAAGGATTGTAAAATTGATCAAGACATGATAGTACATGAGCATAGTTTTAAAATAACTGCTTATATCTCCCTTATTGCCTTTGAGAGTTACTACAAGTTACCCAAGCCTTAGGTGGATTTACCCACAAACATATAATGGTCTAGTAACAATGATTTGAAAACCATCCTTACCCCATGGTTGTATTCAAAAAAATAGGTTATCTCTAACCTTAATAGAATGATCCCAATCACCTAATTTAGGGCTAGTATTGGAATGATAATGACATTATTGAATAGATTGTATAGAAGCCCCTCCACCACCTATGTCAACAAAATTTGAGTCCCTTTTATATATTTCATGGTTGAGAAAGGACTTACTCCCCCTCCTAGAGAAATGAGCAATATCTACTTCAAATAATAATTCTCTACAATAGAGAGGATTGAATGAATGATGGCCGAAAGGGAGAAGGAAGGCATAAGGGGGAAAGAGGGCGTGAAGGGGGAAGGTGCAGGTTGAAACTATAGGGTGACATTGGGTGTGTAGCAATCAGCCTAGGGCTTAAGGAATACTAGAATGGCTATCCCCCCTCAGTTTACTAGTCCCTGTGATGTAGAAGAGCCTATTGGCATGAGACTTCTCAAGGTCAATGGATGCTTGGAAACATGCAAGGAGAGGCCCAAACTAGTTATACCAATGGACATGATTGCTAAAGACATTGAATATTATATGAATCATTCTTTGTACTACAAGTTTTTGGGGATTAAGACTTCTCTCCAGTTCTTGGAAGTGTGGGCTCAGAGGACATGGGCTCTAAAAAGAAAATTGGATATCACAATGTTAGCCAATATCTATTTTATGGTTACTTTTACCTACCTGACTGACTATAATAGAGTCTTTGCTAGAGGCCCTTACTTTCATAATCAGGTGGGGTTGTTTATCAAGCTATGGCATGTTAGTTTTATACCTTTAGAGGAATTTCCAAACTATGTCTCGGTGTGGGTGTGATTGCCTCACTTTTTGGTGGAATGCTATCATGAAGATACCCTACAATTACTTGTGTCCCTCTTAAGAAGGACAATCAGTTCATCAATGTCAATCCTTGGGAAAAAGGTAATGACTTATGCCTACATTTGTGTTGAAATTGATCTTAGCAAGCCAATACCTAATGCTATTGAAATGAGTTTGAGACCCTTTTCTTGGGTTCAACAATTGGATTATGAAACTCTCCCTTTTTTTTGTTGTCTTTGCCATGCTTATGGTCACTTATAGCGATGGTGTCCCAAATCAAAAACTTTTGAATCTCGGCCTACTTAACTTGCTCGCAATCTGCCTAGAACTAACAAAGGGAAGGTCCTGATTCTAGGTGAGGTACCTGAAATTGATGGTTTTATCTCAATCAAAGGGTGATATAGAAGTAAGGGTCAAAAATGGTCTTTAAAGGAAAGGCAGGCAGATGACTCACTTAATAGATTTGAAATTCTAGATGACCTTAACCAACAGGAGGTGAATCTAGGGTTGATGATCTTAGATCAATAGATTGAGGGCCTAGTCTAGGAGACCAATGTTTCAATTGAATTAATTGAATCACAAGATGTTGGGGATTGGCACATGGACATGAAGCATCATATGTTGATATCAAAATTTTTGACTTCCTCAGTTGTTCCCTCTAAAGAAAATGGGAATTTGTCTTTAATAGGAAAATATGGAGAATTAGGGGCAGCAAGGAGTAGTAAATCTTCTCCTCACTTGGGACTTTTGCAAAAGGACCTTAAGAAGGGTGGGGGGGAGAAAATGGTCAAACTTAGTAGGAAAAAAGACTTAGAAAAGATGAAACTAATGGGAGAGACTTTGGTGGAGTTGGGGTCAGTGAAGACTCTAGATGCTCACTTCCTAAATCCTTTGAAATGATTGTACTATCTTGGAATGTAAGGGCTTTGAATAGCAGCCCTAGATAAAATGATGTTCATAATTTGATTAAAAGTCAAAGACAAGAAGTTATTTTTTTGTAAGAGACAAAGATTTTAGTAGAAGCTATGTTTAGATTAGCACCTAAGTTGTGGAGGCAAGGGGACTACCAATGCATTGGGGCTACCAGATCTTTAGGAGGATTAGCTTGTCTTTGGAACCCTCACAGGATCGGCCTCATAGGATGGTTGTCCTTTAAGTTTTCCATGACTATGATGGATTCTAGTTTTGAGACAGGGGAAGTCATTCTCCTCTCCAATATCTATGCCCCTACTGACTGGTGGGGTAAACAATCCTTATGGGGCCACATTAGTTTTGTTCGTAGCTTGGTTCCCTTCTAACCTTGGATTATGGCTAGAGATTTTAATGTTATTTTGAATCTGACTAAAAAGCATGGTGGTATGAAAAAGCTTGACCCCTCTACTCTTCTTATGTAAAATTATATTGAAGTTTTGAATTTAGTCGACATTCAGCCCAACAATAGACAGTTTACTTGGAACAATCAAAGGACTGGCAAGCACTACATTATTAAGAGACTAGATCATTTTTTGGTTTTTGGTTATTGGGTCGGGGGTATGTGGTCTATAGGGTCTAAAATTTTAGACTGGAGAGGATCGAATCATTGGCCTATTAAGCTGAATAGTGTTTCAAAGTACCAGCCTCACTCTCCTTCCTTCAGATTCCAGCTCATGTGGTTGTGGGATTAGTCATTGTTCAAGTGTGTGGCCAACTGGTGGAGGTGGGGTAGGCCTGCCCATGGTACGACAAAGTATATTTTTGCTAAATCACTATAGTTTGTGAAATATAAGCTTAAGTAGTGGAATCATCAATGCTTTGGGAATATTTTTCATGCTACGGCTATTGCACAGTCTAAGCTTGATGGTATCATGAGAATAATTACAGAGGAAGGATTGACCGAAAACTTACTTCAAGATGAAGCTCAGGCTATGAAATACCTAGAGGAATGCAAGCTATGGGAAGAAGTGTTCTGAAAGTAGAAAGCTTGGATAGAATGGCTCCAAGAAGGAGATAGAAATACTTCCTTTTTATTTCAATCATCCAAAGCTAGGAAGTATGGCAACTCTATTTCAGTCTTGGTCAATGAAAGAGGTGAGTGACTTAACTCCTTTCCTGTAATGTCAAAGGAGGTGGTGCAGTACTTCTCTATACTTTTTTGGGAAGATGTGAATGAGGAATTACTAGAAGAAGTATAGGTTCTCTATTGTATTCTACCTTTGGTGATGCATGAAATGAATGAGAATTTAATGAAGGACATCACACTTGGGGAGCTTGAGGTGACTATTACCCAGATGAAAAAGGAGAAAGTGGCTGGTCCTAATGGCTTCTTAGCTGAATTCTATAAAGAATTCTTGGAAATTATCAAAATGGATCTTTTAGTTGTTGTTCAAGAATCTTACCAAAATAAGCAAATGCTTAAGGCTTCAAATGTGACCTATCTTGTCCTCATACCAAAATGCGAAGGAGCTGATAGGCTAAGTTAGTTTCACCCTATATCTCTTTGTAATGTTGTTTATAAAATCATATCTAAAATCATTGCAGATAGGTTAAAATGTAGGCTTAGCACTATGATTTATAAAGAACAAAGTGGTTTTGTGGAAGGTAGGAAAATTCTTGATGGTATTGTCATACCTATTAAGTCCATTCACTCCATGGCCAGCTCCAAAGATAAGGTAATGTTTATTAAGTTAGATATGGCCAAGGCTTTTGATAGGGTTAGATGGTCATTGCTATAAAATATTCTCAAATATTTTGGTTTTGCAGATGAATGGACCCATTGGGGCATGAGCTACATTTCCTCAGTTTCCTTTTCAGTGCTTATTAATGGGGAACATATGGAGTTATTTATTGCCTCTAGGGGTCTACGACAAGGAGACCCCCTATCTCCATATCTCTTTTTTTTTCTCATTAAAGGTTTGGGGAGGATGATCAAAATAAATAGAGAGGATGGGCATATTCAAGGTTAGTGATGGGGGGTGAACTATTGGTGCAGTTTCATTTGCAATTTTCTGATGACACTACTCTGATGGGCATGGCCACATTGAGTGAAGTAGCTAATTTGTGCAGGGTGTTAGATGTTTATCTAATGGCCTCTAGGCAAAAGGTCAATGAAGACAAGTCATCCATCTTCTTCTTTAATACACCAGCTCTCATCCAGTAGTGAATTGCTCAGACTATGAATTTTCAGATTGGGACTCTCCCCTTGCTTTATCTGGGTATTCCTATATCAGCTGGTCGTATACCCAAAGAATCCTAGAAAAATATCTTGGATAAATTTTGGGTGAAGGTGAATCATTAGATTCATAGGTGGTTATCTTTTGTAGGCTATGTTTAATTAATTCAATTTGTGGTGTATGCTTTGCCCATTTACAGATGTATGCTTCAGGTTGCCCTAGTGGGAATTATTAAGGAATTTGATTTGATTACCAGACAATTTTTATGGGCTAGTACTATGATGACCTCTAAATGTATCTTAGTCAGATGGGAGATGGTATGTAGCCCTAAACAACATGGGGGCTTGGCCTAAGGTAGATGGACTTAAATGGAGTTACTTTAGTGGCTAAGCTTTACTGGCATTGGTGCACTGAATAAGATAAGGCCTAGGCCAAAATTCTCTCTCAAAAGTACTACTCGGGGACCACTCAGAGTGATATTCCTTGTTATCCTCTCATTGGGAAAGGCTCAGTGATATGGGGGACTCTCAAAAAATGGGCTACTCTTATTAAGGAAGGCTTATTCTAGATTTGTAAGTGGGGATCCAAGGCTCTTTTTTGGGCTGATTCATGGGACGGTAACCCTCCCATTATTTCTTAGTTCCCTAATCTATCAAACCTTTGCCAAAGATTCCTTGATGCTGGTTAGTCTCAGGAGAGTGACTTTAAATCATATATTTCTTATAGACAGTTGGAGGTGGCATGATGGAAAGCTCCTAAGGCTTGGCTGGTTATTGGAATGTAGGAGGAGCATGATGAGCTACTAAACCTCCTTTCCAGTCATCAATGTAGCTCCCTCCAAGAGGAAGATGAGCTTTCTTGGTCTCCCAATCCTAAGGGAGCTTACACAGTTGCCTTTAGATATCAGTCTTTATTATTTTAGAGGTTAGGCAGGGGAGAAGTGCAATGGTGGAGATAAGTTTGGAATAAATTCACATGGCCAAAATGTAACTACTTTGTTTGGTTGTTGGCTTGGAATAGGTGCTTGACCTAGGACAATCTCCAGAAAAGAGGCTTCCAAGGCCCGTTAGTTTGTGTTATATATGGGGTGGCTGAGGAAGATTCTACCCACCTATTTTTTCATTACTCCTTTACTTTGTAACTTTGGCATTATTGGTGGGATGTATGGTAGTGCCCCTATTTCCATGTTTCATCCTTGGTCAAATTTTGGAGTGGCATGGGAGAACCCCCCTCAAGGACAATTTTTTTGTAGAATGTATGGTTAGGGGGTCCATCTTTCTATTATGGCAGCTCTGGCTCGAGAGAAATAGCCAAATATTCTAGAATGTGAGGATTATAGTGCAACAAGTCTGGCAAAAAGTTGTAGGGATGATTCAGGAGACTGTGTAGGCCAAGAGTGAGGTTTGTCTCCCTTTATCCAAATAGGATGCTGAAGTGGTGGCAAGCCAAGGATTCGAGTGATTCATAAGTAATTTGGATTGTGTTAGGAGAGGTTGATAGGTCAAAGAGAAGATTCATAGGGATGGTTAGTGGCAGTACCCTCCCAATGGGTTTCTCAAGATCAATATGGATGGCTCTTCTAGGGGTAATCCTAGGCTTGTATGTACTAGTGGGATAGGTAGGGACTCTGAAGGTATGGTGATTTTTATTTTTATGGTCCATGCAGGGATGAAAACCAACAACATGATGGAAGGCCAATCTATTCTATATGCTCTTGAGAAGGCTCAGGCATTGGGTTGGCATAAGATCATTTGCAAATTGGATTCCCAAGTCATGATTAACCTACTTGTCAAGAGGAAAGTTTTGGATGTCAATTGGCAATTCATTGTGATTGTGCAATAGATTTTGAGGATTAGCTCACTCATGGATATATTTAGGTTTGTTCATATTCCCTGTGAATGGAATAGGGCAATGGATTGTTTGGCAAAATGGGCGTCTGAGCATTTAGATAGGAGAAATCTTGAGGATTAGGAGTCTCTCTTCTCAGAGCTATGCTTTGATTTGGAACATATTTTGGAGGAAGATAGGAAGGTTCTTATTAATGTTTAGGTGGGTTCGTCCCTAGTTTCACTATGTTGGTTATTTTCCTTTGGGGATTTTGGTCCCCCGTTCTTCTTGTAATGATCTTCTTCTTTTATTAATATATTTTTACCCTTTTTACGAAAATAATTATCTACAATAAAGAAGAAAACTAACAACCAATTTTATATGATGTCTTATCTTTTAGATGCCTTGCTATCCACAACCAAAATCACAATCATAAAAGAATGGTCACTTGATGGGAGACAAATAGTCTCCTAGTATTATTCTAAATTGCATATATTTAAATATAAGGACCATATTTAGTTCATATGTGATTATGTGTACCCAACCTTATTTGAAGCCATTACAAGGATTCATATGATGAGGGTCAACCCTTTGATTAATAAGTATGTTGAGCTTTGTTGACCAATTTTTCCCAACAGGCCAAAAATTTGGTCCCCTTCTATCCTTGCTATTCTAGGCCATTTCATTTTTTATTTTTCATGAATCTGTCCATTTCTATGGAATCTATAGAATTTCTACAGACTCTACATGTCTGTTTCTATGGACTTTACAGGTCCATTTCTATGGACTCTACAGGTCCATTTTTATAGACTCTACAAAATTTCTATGGACTCTATAGGTCTATTTCTATAGACTCTACATGTCCATTTCTATGAACTCTGCAGGTCCATTTCTACGCACTTTGCAGAGCTTGGATTTTTATGGACTCAATAATGAGGTTTCTACGAACTCTATAGGTTTTGTCTTTTGGCACATGAAGAATCAGTTTTAGAGAGTGTTGGGTTTTACAAGGCTTCTTCAGGCTCTTGTCTGAATAAAATCATGAGGAAGGTTGGCATCATTGAACCATTGAACTAGTTCAATGCCTTGGTTCAATTGGCCTTGTTTCAATGCTTGGTTCAATTAGCAAAGTTCAATGGATTGGTTTAACATTTAAGTTCATCGACAAAGTTCAAACACTTGGTTTAATGCTCAGTTCAATCAAATGGTTCATTGCCAGGTTTAATCAAATGGTTCAACACTCAGTTCAATTAGTGGGTTCAATCACTTGGTTCAATCGATGGGTTCAACATTTGGTTCAATCATGGGTTCAACATTTGGTTCAATCACAGGTTCAATCAGTTGGTTCATTGTATAAGGTTCAAAGGCTCGGCGTGAAGTGTTGAACCATTGAACCATTTTTGGTTCAATCAGTCAATTCAACAGATTGGTTCAAGGGAGTGTCCTAAAGCTGAAGGGCAAGTGCCCTCTCAAAGGGCAGTTTTGAGTTTAAAATCCCTTATGGAGGGTAGGGAACACTTCAAGGTAGCCAAAGGATTTAAAAGATGTGAAATGACTTAAGGTTTTAAATTCTTTTAGACTTTTGTCTAAAGGAATTCAGAGAAGGCTGTGAGTAAGAAGCCTGAAGGAAAAGAACTTTAAGTGAAAAGACAAAAGGACAAGGACAATTCTCATGGAATTTTTGTCTGTGAGAAAATTGTCTATGAGAAAAAACCCCACAGAAAAAGACTCGATGGAATTTTCCAAGGACGGTGACATCCCAGAAGCTATCAATTTTAAGGAGATGAACTAGTTGTTGGGTATTTAATTTCAAGGTGATGGCTATGTGAACATCAATTTTAAGACAATGAAATAGCCATTTTCTTTTGAATTGCCTGAGTGCCAACCATGAAAAGAGCCCAAGGAACGCAACGAACTGCTAGAAGATCACCCCCAAGGGCTGAAAGAGTAGAAGGAGATAAAGTAGGAAGAAGACAAAGTGCAGAAAGAGACAAAGTAGTCCAAGTGGAAAAGGGAAGGTGATTTATTGCTAGATGATCACCAAATGGTGTAAATAGTAAATGACATGGCCTGTCTTCTCTAGTTTTTATTTAAAAGGAGACAAACTAAAATCTAATTGTAGAAAAGAGGCATAGCCTCTGCTTCCACATTAATGGTGGAATGCCAAAGTCAATTTCAATGATTATACAACATGGTTCCAGTAGGCCTCTTCTAGAAGAGTGACATCAGTAATAATGACTTCCTCTTTTCGATGTTTTCAGTGCACATGGGCTAGCTCATGAAAGGGTGCCAAACTCTTTTCAAAAGAGGTGCCAAGTTCTCTTCCCCTCTTTCTATATATTTTAAAATTCTCATTTTGAGAAACATCCATTCTCTTAGCCTTAAGGCAAAACTCTGCCCAAAAATCTCTCGGGCTTGTAAGGCAAAGCTGCAAAATTTTACCTTGAATCAAAACTTAGTATATATATGATTTCTTATTTTGTGTTAAGTCATTGTCTTTCATACATTCACGGATCGATCATAGGATGTTTAGTGCATTGTGAAGTCCTTTTTGCAGCTCTATCAGAAGTGTCTACAGGAAGAGTATAGGTGCCTATGAATAGGCTGCCATAAGTGTGTCTAAGGACACCTCTGGTAGTTTCTTCCTCCCTGTGTTTTCATGGACCCCTAGCTGACTATTGTAGAAGAGCTTCACACTTTAGATGAAGTGTATGGGCACTTCTTTTTGGTGAAAAGTGTATATTTGGGCTGGGTGGGTCACATTTTTTGGTGTATCACCTTTTCTTTTTTAAGCTTAGGTTTTGTTTTCAGCATCTCTCTCTCCCTTTTCATCCTTGCCTTTTTTCCATTTTATTTGTTAGCAATAGGAGAAACTAGGGCCTAAAAGATACATCAGAGGGAGCTAGCCCTCATCTAGAGACTCTCCCCTCCATCTTCACTGGTCCCACAAGTGAGAGGGGAGTTTCCATTGTTGTGTGTGGAAGGGTGGGAGTTAGGCTTCCAACCCCTGGGTGCAATCCACTATGTCAACAATTTTTGGCACACCCAGTGGGATCAACCACGATAGGTTCTATCCAAAGAGTTGAAGAATTTTTGGTGTGTTATTTTACCAACCAACCTTTAGAGGCTTTTGCATCAACACCAATGGTGACTCTGAGTTGAATTAGCTAGTTAAGCAGCCTAGTGCCATCAAAAATCACATTTTTGTATAACTTTGGTGGAGCTCATGTTATTATGGAGCCACCTCAAACTCTAGCATTACTTCTTTCATTGTTGAAGGGTAACCAGGGGAGCTGTTTGAGGTGATTCTATGAATATCTTGAGCTTGATCAAAAAATATGAAGAAATACAAGGTACATGATCCTATGTAATGGATTATACATGCCAAAATGTGCCTTCACTTGAAACAACTCTTCCTATGCATCAGTAGACCTTTTCTAATCTTCCTCAACTTCCCCAGGTCATTGATCTTGATGGCACTTTCCTGACCTAGAAGGAAATAATGGAATCATGGTGTAGGAAAGAGAATAAGCAAGGTTTTTCTCAAAACCTTGATGAAGATAAAGCTTCTCCTACCCATGATTCTTATGACCTCCAAGAAAGGCTCTTCCAAGAGGATATGGCTAGAAGAATTACAGAGTTAGAATCCAAAGAGAGAATCCTTAGCCAATGTGTGGTGGATGGTTCAGACCCAATGGTGCATTCCATGTCTGAACACACCCCATCTACACACCTCTAAGAGAGCTATTAGGCCAAACCTGATATAGATGAAGTGCTAGCCAAGTGGAAGGAGGAGAATCATTTGATTCTAGCTCAAGGACTACCTCCCCTTCCATAGGGTTTTTTCACTTCATCCCTTCTCCAGAAGGAACCTATTCTACAAGAGGTGAGTGAGGAAGAGAAGACCCAATCTATAGTTCTTTAGGAGGCTATCATGATTAATAATAAAGAAGAAATCATCATCAATGCTCCTTGTGAAGACCTCATCAGTAATGGAGAAGACACAGGGCATGCATACATACAGATGTTCTAGCAATATGAGGAGGAACTTAAGCATGGTGAGCTCTCTTCCCCTTTTTTTGATGAACTTCCTTATTGCTTTGATGAGGAGGACAACTACATCGAGGAGCTTGGGTTAGAGGAGGATCAAGAGAATCTCTTTGAACATCTAGAGATCCCGATCTTTGAGAAGGAAAAGGAGAGGTCTATCTTCCTTGAAGAAGGCCTTGAAGAAGAAAGCTTTATATAAAGAGGTGATGTTCAAGAAAGCTTTATATTTTAGACATCACAATAGTCACCCTTCTTCAAGAAGGCTAAGAGGGAACAATGCATGAGTTTGATAGGATCTCCAATGAAGTAGAAGGAAATGGGTTAGACCACGATGCATTACAGAGGGATCATGCACAATAAAGGGCTTATGGTGACAAGCCAATAGCCATAGATTTCTTGGTGAAATTCACTAGCATGAAGGACCAGCATTCAACAATATTTTAGGAAAAAAAGGAATACATGTATGTTGGAAGCATGTTTGAATTTGATCCACTCAGATACCAGCCAATCTAGGTGGTAGGCAAGAGGAGTAGGTCACCAAATCTCCTTTTCATTTAGCCACTTGTCTGGCACCATAAGTATTCTTGCCAGGAAGGGGACTTAAGAAGTTTTTCCTTTGATCCAAGAGGGAGACAAATATTCTTGGTTAGCTATATATAGTAGTTTGCTTTCAGTTTATTTTCCTACTTTCCCTAAGTACAGTTTGCACAAGTAGTGTTTTAGCCTTGTGTGTTTCCCTTTGTGTCTGGGGTAAAAAAGTTTCATGTTTTATTCTTAGATATTTGGGGATATTTCTAACCTTTCTTCAAATTTTTATTTTGACTCCGTGCCTAATGGACTACAAGGCAACTGGTCTCTAAGTATAGCAGGCATGCTTCCCTTGGGAGTCACCAATTTGTTGACCATTTTTGCCCAACAGGCCAAAAAATTAGTCCCCTTCTATCCCTACTATTCTAGGCCATTTAATTTTTTATTTTACATGAATTTATCCATTTATATGGACTCTATAGAATTTATACAGACTCTACAGGTCTATTTCTATGGACTCTATAGGTCCATTTCTATGGACTCTATAGGTCCATTTCTATGGACTATGTAGAATTTCTATAGACTATGTAGGTTTATTTCTAAAGACTCTATAGGCCTATTTATACAGACTCTACAGGTCCATTTCTATGGACTCTATAGAGCTTGGATTTCTATGGACTCAGCAATGAGGTTTCTACAAACTCTATAGGTTTTGTCTTTTGGCACATGAAGAATTAGTTTTAAAGAGTGTTGGGTTGTACAAGGCTTCTTCAAGCTCTTGTCTAAAGAAAATCATGAGAAAGGTTGGCATCATTAAACTATTGAACTATTTCAATGCCTTGGTTCAATCAGCCTTATTTCAATGCTTGGTTCAATCGGCTAAGTTCAATGGATTGGTTCAACATTTAATTTCATCGACAAAGTTCAAACACTTGGTTCAATCAAATGGTTCATTGCTGGGTTCAATCAAATGGTTCAACACTCAGCTCAATCACTTGGTTCAATTAGTAGGTTCAACATTTGTTTCAATCATGGGTTAAACATTTGGTTCAATTGTGGGTTCAATCACTTGGTTTAATCACTTGGTTCACTGCAGAAGGTTCAAAGGCTCAGCGCGTAGTGTTAAACCATTAAACTATTGAACTGTTGAACCATTTTTGGTTCAATCAGTTGATTTAATAGCTTGGTTCAAGGGAGCATCCTAAAGATGAAGGGCAAGTGCCCTTGTGGAGGGTAGTTCTGAGACCAAAAGCCCTTATGGAGGGCAGGGAACAATTTAAGGCAGTCAAAGGATTTAAAAGACGCAAAAAGACTTAAGGTTTTAAATTCTTTTAGACTTTTTTTCGAAGGAATTCCTTTGAACAAAAATTCTAAAGGAATTCAGAGAAGGCCATGAGGAAGAAGCCTGAAGGAAAAGAACTTTAGGCAAAAAGGCAAAAGGATAAGGATAATTCTCGCAGACTTTTTGTCCATAGGAAAATTGTCTGCAGGAAAAAACCCTGTAATAATAGACCCGATAAAATTTGCCAAGGACGGTGATGTCCTAAAAGCCATCAATTTTAAAGAGATGAAATATCCATTGGGTATTCAGTTTCAAGGTGACGGTTGCATGCATGTTAATTTTAAGACAGTGAAATAGCTATTTGCTTTTAAATTTCATGAGCACCAACCATGAAAAGAGCCCAAGGAACATAGCGACCCATCAGAAGATCACCCCTGAGGGTTGAAAGAGCAAAAGGAGACAAAGCAAGAAGAAGACAAAGTGCAAAAGATACAAACCAATCCAAGTGGAAAAGGGAAGGTGATTTATTGCCAGATGATCACCAAATAGTGCAAATAATAAACAACACGACCTATCTTCTCTAGTTTGCATTTAAAAGGGGACAAACTAAAATTTGATTGTAGAAAAGAGGCATAGCCTGTGCTTCCACATTAATGCTAGAATGCTAGAGTCAATTTTAGTGATTATATAGCATGGTTCTAGTAGGCCTCTTCTACAAGAGTGACATCAATAATAGTGACTTCCTCTTTCCAATGTTTTCAGTGCACATGGGCCAGCTCATGAAAGGGTGCCAAACTCTTTTCAAAAGAGGCACCAAGTTCTCTTCCCCTCTTTCTATATATTTTAAAGTTTTTAGTTTGAGAAACATCCATTCTCTTATCCTTAAGGCAAAACTTTGCCCAAAAATCTCTCGAGCTTGTAAGGTAGAGCTGCCAAATTTTACCTTGAATCAAAATTTAGCTTTTTTACCTCTATCTTGACTTGCACTTTAAATTATATGTCTAATTTCTTCTTTTGTGTTAAGTCATTGTCTTTCATGCTTTCATAGATTGATCACAACATGTCTAGTGCATTGTGAAGTCCTTTCTACAGGTCTACCAGAAGTGTCTACAGGAAGAATATAGGTGCCTATGAATAGGCTGCCATAAGTGTGTCTAAGGACACCTCTGGTAGTTTCTTCCTCCCTATGTTTTCACAGACCCCTATTTGACTATTGTAGAAGACCTTCCCACTTTAGATGAAGTGTATGGGCAATTATTTTTGGTGAAAAGTGTATATTCAGGCTAGGTGGGTCACATTTTCTGGTGTATCACCTTTTCCTTTTTGGGCTTAGGTTCTGTTTTCAGCATCTCTCTCTCCCTTTTCATCCCCCCCTTTCTTCCATTTTATTTGTTAGCAATAAGAGAAACTAGGGACTAAAAGATACATGAGAGGGAGCTAGCCCTTATCTAGAGACTCTCCCCTCTAGCTTCGCTAGTCCCATAGGTGAGAGGGGAGTTTCCATTATTGTGTGTGGAAGGGTAAGAGTTAGGCTTCTTGTCCCTAGGTGTAATCCACTATGTCAACAAGCTCATTATGGACATTTAGATATATCCAAATTGTACTATAATCTAGATGGAGGTAAATTTGATCCAACCCCTTAGGTTATCAGTCCATGTACCCACAAAGTTGGTAGAGTAGGAAGTGGCATACCAATTATTCCATGGCATAGATAGCTTATGTAAAAGCAAAGAGAAAGGACTACTCCATTCCTTTCCCTTGACCATTAGTAGGATTGTGCTTCAAAATTTGGACCATGTAGAGACTATCCCTAGGAATAGGACTTCCTTCAATCTATAGATTGATGAAATGAGACAATGGGACCCATATGAAAGGGTTGTAAAATATTTGAAGGCCAAGCTTATCAATATGGCCTATGACTATCACCCTAGTATCTATGACTAATTATACACTAAATCTTCTTCATTCATAGAAGTATTAACAATATTTTAGAAACTCAACATTAATCTAGAGGCTAGGTTATTAAGATATTATAAACTAAGGATCTATGGAAAATGGGGCCCAAAAAGTATCATTTATTACTAGGACCATCTTCTAGACCTCATCCCATGTAGTCATGGGAAGAGACACAACAAACCAAAGCACAATTTGTATAAGGCCCAGATGAAAAGAGACCTAAGGAAAGAAGACTTAGTGAAGTATCACCATCTTCAACACAACTTGAAGAAATAGAGTCATAGGTTGAATAAATTGACATAATTTCATTAGATCCTAAGGAGATGGTAGATGATGCCTTAAAATCACTAACAAGTGACTATGAATTAGAAAAATCATAAATGGAAGAACCTAAGTCCCAAATTGAGGAGGAAAAAAGGAAGAAAAGGGAAAATAAGTAGCTCTGAACTTGGTCTTGGTTGCAATCCAACCCAAAAGGAAAGTTGAACTAGCTCTGGTTGAAGTAGGAGGCAAGAAACCCAAGCTAAATTTCACTCACCCTTAGAGTGAAATCAACTTTTTTAGTGAATACAATCCAATTTATGTTCTCACCATTCCAAAATACTTCATATATGGCAAGTTCCAAAAGGTTCCAACTATGCACCACCATTAGGTTGTTACAAAGTCTGTCAACATCCATGTGCATGATGAGATAAAGACCTAAATTATGGAACTAAAATAATAGGAAAAGGAAAGACACCTTGATACCCTTAGAAATTTAAGAGGAACACAGATGGATGTTCTTAGAAATCAAAGTGGAGAACAAGTTAAAATCCCTACTCCTCAAGTGACAAAATCATCAGTGGGATTTTGGTTCAACCTAGAGACAACTAGCATAAAGAGAGTAATTGAGAAGAAATCCATGGTTGAAGGTAAATAATTCACCATTCATAAGATTGAACCTTTTTTTGGTCTAACTCTAGTGGCAGGGTAAAAGCCAGGATAAGATAAGATGTTTGAGGAAAAGATCCTTGAAGTGGCCCAGGCTCAAAGTGATTAGATATAAACAATGATCAAGGGCATATTATAGAAAAATAAGAATTTGAAATAGTTTAATGTCTTATTAATCCAAGAGGATAAATTTAAAAAATTTGAGGACACCTGGCTGACCTATTTAGCTCTTTAAAGGTAGCTAAGACCAAATAAAGAGAAATAGAGAAGCAAATATCTAAAGCAACCGGCTAAGTTGGCCAATGGTAAGCTATAAGTCTCTAGGTTAAAAAATTTATTAATGCCTTATCCAAAAATCTAGTCCAAAATTTTATAAATATTAATAGGGCACATTTTAATATGGCCATGGACATATTAGTCAACAAGATTGAGGCCCTAGACAACTAGTCCAAAAAAATAGATGACTTTGCCAAAGACTTCAAGAAGTTAGATGATAGATCATCTCATATCTTCGACAACTTGATAAAGGATCCCATATCCCTGAGCTCAATGGGTATCATAATTGATTAAGAGTTCAAACATAGAACCTTTCAATTCATGTATAAGTAAGAAACTAAGGGCAAAACCATACAACAAATGGCAACAATAAAGTCATGAGCTTACTCTTATCATCTAAAGATAAAATGGGAGATGATTGGGGCATAAAATAGGATATATATAAGGTTGAAAGGAACTTTAATGACCTTGAGGACCATGGAAAGGATCTTTTCCTAAATCTAGTGGTGGATCTTCAATTTATTAGTGAACAATATTATAGGTGACAATCCTGCAAGGTAGGCAACAATAATAAGGGACTTCATCAACATAAGGGCCCCAAAGCAAAAGTTAGTTAGGAATATTCTCTTTATAGTAACTTTTTAAAATTTTGAAATAAAATATTCTTTTGTAAAGGCATATATAATTTTTAAAATCACATTGCCTATAGGTCAATCCACTTGGAGAGGTTTAGTGTATTCTATAACTTTGATAGAAAAGGATGACTATCCTTTACACTTATACACTTATAATTTGAGATGACTGACTGACATACTTAATTGAAATCTATAAAAGGAGTATTTTCCATTGTAAAGAGGGGGAGTTTTTGATCTAAAAATTAGTGTAAAATTGGAGAAACTAATGCAAGTAGAGAATTTTGAAAGGATTGTCTCATTTTGTTTGTGTGAATTGTTATATGGCTTCTCGCTCAATTGTTTATCCTAAATTTTAGATTTGAATTATTGGTGTGTACCTTTAAGTGCATAATTATTAACTTGTGATAACTCTAGGTTAATTGAAGATTCTTCAATTTTCTTTGTTTTATTTGCTTTGCATTTGTATATGTGCATCAGTTATCTACTTAAAGGATTAAATATTTAAAGTAAGCTTGGTTCTTATTTGAATTATTTATTATCTTCCTTAGAAGTTTACTTGATATATGTTGTGATATAAGATTTATCTTTTTTATTTCATATATTTGTTTTGAGTTCATACATAGGAAACATTTGAACTTTGCCATAATGTCTGAGATAAAGACCAGTCACATCTTTCCTCTCTACCTTACCATTCCTTTTATTTATTTTTTGACTAATTCAATTTAGATTAAAGCTTCATTGTATTTGTCCATCTTGGTTTATTTTTATACTTAGAATTGAAAATAATTCACCTTAATTAATATAGACCATATTTTTATTTTCAAATATTTACTCACCATAGTGGCTCCCAACCACCAACTAAAATAAATATTATGAAACAGTCATTTCTTCTACGCCTATTCCACCATAGATAATAAGATTATCACAAATTAAAACTCATGCTCTAAATTCTTTAAATTCTGAAATAAGAAGTGTTTTTTAAACACTCTAGGCACCTATGGTACATATTTAGGCATCAATAGGTAGGATTTATTGGCACTAGAAGGAGGGCACATTTGAATACGGACATGGTTATATTAGTTGACAAGATTGAGGCCTTGGACAATTGGTCCAAAAGAGTAGATGACCTTTCCAAAGACTTCAAGTAGCTAGAAGATATAATATCTCATATCTTAGATAGATTTATAAAGGATCCCACAACCCTCAACTTTTTGGGTATCATAACTGATGAACATTTCAAACACAAAACCTTTTAGTTCATGCAAGAAATAAGAAACCAACAGAAAAACTAGATAATAGATAGCAACAGTAAAGTCATGAGATTACTCCTACCATCCAAGGAGAAAATGGGAGATGTTAGTGGCATCAAACAAGATATAGAGAAGGTCAGAAGGAACCTTAAAGACCTACAGGATCATGGAAATGAGATTTTCCTAAAGCTAGTGGTGGATCTTTAATTTATTAGTGAACAAAATTATAGGTTGACAATCCTATAGGGTAGGCAACAACAACAAGGGAATTCATCAGCATAAGAAAACCAGAGAAAAAGTTAGGAATATTTTATTTATAGTAACTTTGTAAAATTTTGAAAAACAATATCCTTTTGTAAAGTCACATGGAATTTGTAAAAGCACATTGCCTATAGGTTAGTCCACTTGGAGAGGTTAAGTATATTCTAGAACTTTGATAGAAAAGGATAGTTGTCCTTTAAACTTACACTTATAATTTGAGATGACTGACCTACATACTTCCTTGAAATATATAAAAGGAGTATTTTACATTCTGAAGAGGGGGATTTTTTGAGCTAAAAAATAGTGTAAACTTGGAGCAACTAATGCCACTTCTAACTCCAACTTTGTGGGCACATGGACTGACAACCTAAGGAGTTGGCTCAAAGTTCACTTTATCCAGATTATAGTTTAGTATGGATATAGCTAAATGTCCCCAATGATCTCAACATACTTCTTGATCAAATGGTTGACCCTCATCATAGGGATCCATTTAATGACTTCAAATAAGGTTGGGTACATAGAGTCACATATGAATTGAATATTATCCCTATACTTGAATGTATGTAATTTGAAATAATACTAGGAGATTGTTTTTCTCCCATCAAGTGACTATTCTTTTATGTTAGGTATTTTGGTTGTGGATAGCAAGGTATCTAAAATATAAGACATCATATAAAAGTGGTTGCCAGTTTTCTTCTTTATTATAGAGAATTATCATTTCAAGTGGATATTGATCATTTATCTAAGAGAGGGAGTAAGTCCTTTCTCAAACATGAAATATATAAAAGTGACCTAGATTTTTTTGACATAGGTGGTGGAGGGGATTTTAGATAATCTATTCAGTAATATCATTATCATTCCTTTACCGACCCTAAATTAGGTGATTGGGATCCTTCCATTGAGGTTAGAGATTAGCTGGTTTCATAAATACAACCATGGGGTAAGGACAATTTTTAGGTCATTCTTACTAAAACATTATTTGATTATGGGAAAATCCACTTGAGGCTTGTGTAGCCTATATTAACTCTCAAAATAAATAGGGGAGATATAAGTATTTCTTTTAAAATTGCACTCATGTACTACCATGTCTTGATCAGTTTTACAATCCTTAAAAATAAGGTTGATAACATTGATGCAATGTAGTACCTTTGGTTTTAATTTTTCATAGTGAAGGCTTGTCATTTTAATGGTGAGCAATTCATCATATTTAAGTTAACTAATGCAATATTTTCATTCCTCTTTTATAATGGCTAGTAGCTCCTCAATGGTACAAAAAAGTTTGAACTAGTTTTTATGTCCTATATTTAACACTACAACAACAAATTTGGTATCCTTAAAGACTCTATGTTTTTAATCCATAGTTGAATAGATCTTTGTGTCCTCTTTGTGTTGTTTTTGCACCACCATAACTGTGAGTTTGATTAGATTACTCAATAGTAGTCTAAGTTTGCTTTTGGATTCGTTTGCAATAAGACTCTCTTAGGCTTGATTATGATTAACTTGTGGTTGAATTAGGGATTTGTAGATGCTTAGGGTTTTTTAATAAGTCTTTTTAATCTTTAATGGTGATGTTTTTTTATCTTAAATGAGTTTGTGCCTTAGATTTTATTTGGATATTTACATTTATACCTTTGCCTTTTCTGTGCCCATAATATCTTCAACTTTGTCACTTTATATCAATGTGGCATCATTGTGGCACCTATGTGGTGCTTTCAGAGTAAGCTACTCATTAATATTCAAAAATTGGTTGTTGCCTTTTGAAAATTTGACTTTGTCTCGCTCTATTGGATATTTTTGCATGGATCAACATGAATAATTGATCTCAATCTCAAAAATTACATGTCATTAGTCATTATATATACTTATCTCCAAGGTCATGTCACTTGGTGGTCCTATAGGCCTTCTAAGCTCTGAATCTTGTCAACCTTTCTAGTTAATTCATTCTCACCATGTGGTGATCCTACGTTTACTTGGGGCTTCATTGAAATTTTTATTTTGGCTACACTCTATTGGATCATTTCACCTAAGTAGATGTGAGCCATAGATCCTACAAAGGTGCATGATGCTTAAGTTAGGGTTAGGATACCTATAAATAACTTAGCCTAAATATTTTAGATTATGGTTTTATTTTGTGTTAATAAGCATGAAATAAACCTTAGGTTAAATTATTTAAGCTAGGTTTATAACATAGTAAAAATAAGACCCCAAATAATAGCAGAATGGCTCAACGTAAGGTTTTTAACCTAAGGTTATATCGTATTAATAAATATGACAAAAATTTAGGGTAAAATCTTTAAGTATGTTTTGTAATAATAGGACCCTACATTAGTTATATCAAGCCAATAAAATAGACCAAAAGCTCATGGGATATATAGGGACCAAGCATAAGATTTTAGACTAAGGTTTGGTCAAATGTTTTAAAACTTGACTCAATCTTAGGATAACATTAAAACTAAGGCTATGGTGTTTATAATATTTCCTACATAATTTTATTTAGTCTATGATAGGTTAAAGGTTAATAATAGATTGATTTTAATATTGAATTACATAATCTAAAGTATGTTTACTTTATAAATGAGACTCCATTGATCCTGCAACATGAAGATATACATTTTTATTCATCCAACTGAGATTGGTTCCTGAGCTTGAATTTAATGATTATACAGATGTCAATGATGGCCTTGTGAATTTCAATTGATGGTCATGAGAACATCAAATTTAAGCTCATAAAATTAACCATAGGGGCTAAAATTTAATGGTCTCAGGAATGTCAATGATGGCCTTGAAGATGTCAAGTGATGGTCATGATAATGTCAAATTTAAGATCAAAAAATTAACCATAGGGGCTAAAATTTGATGGTCTTGTAGATGTCTATGATGACCTCATAGACATCAATTGATGGTTACAATAACATCAATTTTAATCTTACATCATTAATAATAGGGACTAAAATTTTATGGCCTCATGAACATCAATGATGACCTCACAAATGTCAATTTATGGGTGTGAGAACATCAAATTTAAGTCCTATGAATAGTAGGTCCCATAGGAACTTTGAATTGATATGCATAATTTGATTGATCTCACCCTAGTAAATGTAGGTTTTTAAATATGATCTAGGTATTTAGATGCCATTGGGTCATGCAGTTACAAAAGGATTAATTGAGTTTGATACCATTTATAATTTACACCAAAGTGTAACATAAGTTTTTAAAAATATAATAAAATGAAGACCCCTTGAATAATTAAAGTCATAATATAAGTTTTATCCTAATGTTTTATTGTATTGATAAATACAATAAAAACCTTGGGGTAAAACTTAAGATAAGTATACATTATAATAAAAATGGACCCTTTTTGATCCATGATGATCTCACTCTATTGTATTTTTAGCATCTGTGTGAACATGGATCATTAATCATGCAAACAAGCACATGGTTTAAGTTAGGGATCAGAGATGTATAAGACTTAGGATAAAGTCTTAATACAAAGGTTTTATTTGTGTTATGAAACATGAATAAAGCCTTAAGACTAAGAAATTAATGTAAGTTAATACATATGAAAAGGACCCTACATATAAAAGGTTAGACCATATTAAAATAAAAGGGGATAAAGGGCTCATGATATAAAATAGACCTAGAATATAATTTTTAGACTAAGGTTTAGTTGTGTTAAAAAACATGACTAAGCCTTAGTATAAAATTCTACTAAGTCCATAGAATATTAAAATTTCATGTGTAATTTAGTCCCACCAAATTTGAATTTGAATGAGGGGTCTAGGCTAGGGTTTCTAAATGAGGGTTTCAAGAATCTTAAATATGGATTCAATTTGACTTTTATTAGACCAAAGGCTAGTAAAAGGTTAGATTAAGATAAAACCATTAAAATTATGAAACTTAGACATTGTCTACCTCCAATGGACACCTTTGAGACCTATAAATAGAAACAAGAAGATTTAAAGTTATCAACTTTAGATAAGCTTCAACTAGAGCTATGAACAAGTATACCAACTAGAACATGGTGTGGATGATCTTCAAATACAACCAATGTGCAAACATGGTAATGATGTTCTGATAAATAAGATTTTCAATTTTAAAGTATAAATTTACATACTTTGACATGAGGATCCCTATTTTTTATAAATGTGGGTATGTTGACCTCAAAAAATGGTGACTTCGAAGGGAAACATAACAATATGTTAGAATCCAGAGACTCTAGTTCAAACAAATAACTAGATTACTAATTTCATTTGATCAATGCCATTATCAAGATAAGTTCATGGTTAAAATAAACCTTGCATCTACAGAATTAGGATCAAACATCAAAACCTAACCATGTTGTGCGTGTGATTTTATTCCACTTATTGTTTTCGATGGGATTCAAGGACAAATTCTAGGTTTCATGTCTCCAATCATTGACATTGACTTAAAACATGTTTGGATACTCATTAAGAACCATGCTTTAGCTTAGGGAGGGCTTGGGCATTGCTCTGCTACTAGCTAGGTGTCCATAGCCCTGATAGAGATGACTTTGGATCTGCTCATGGCCTTTCTCCACTACCAGCCAAGTGTCCATATCCCCAATGGAGATTACCATAACCACCTTTGCTTAGAAAGCTTTTGATTTTGCAATAATTTCTTATTTTTGTAATTTTTTAGATATTTTTGGATTTATAACAAAGGTTGGGAACCAGGTTAGCTAGGTTTAAATATTTTATCAATTTTTTGATATTTAGATAATTACTTATGGTTACAACCTTTGTCTCAGGCAAGAATATTTGTTAAGTGAAAACATGATTGTGCCTTAATAATTCAAGCTTTTATTCCAGGTGTGAAATTCTTCTTAAAACTAAGTTTAGATCAAAACAATGTTTAATTTCTTATAGAGAATCTAGTCTATCCACCTATCCTTACTTTTTTCTCTAAACTATATCATTAAGCTCATATTTCATTTTTATGATCAACATTTGCTTAAGATTCATACCCACATTCTTAAAATATGGAGTTCCTGAGAAATTAGAATGAACTCTAAGTTGAAGCATGTCCAAAAGGACTTATTAGAAGCAAGGAACAAAAAAATCAAGAAAACACATATAATAGAAAGTAAGGAAAGAATAAATCAAAGTAAAATCATAAAAATATATAAAAACATACATATAAACAAGGGATAAGAAGGAAAGAATATAAATAAACTAAATTATCCTACCTACTCTAATGCTAAATATTATTAAAGTTTACTCTATGAAGATCCCTAGTGAAGTAGCAAAAAAGTAATGCTTGAGGTACTGCCCATTGGTGGGTAGTGTGAACTCTATTCTATGTAGGTCTTTTAGTTTGAAGGTGTTGTTTCTAAGTTTCTCAAAAATATGGTATGGACCTATACACAAAGGTGTGAACTTCCCATGTTTACCCTTAGGCTCAAATGCCTTGTCCCAAAGAAGAACTAAGTATCCTTATCTGAACACCTTTATCTTGGAATGCTTATCAACCACCTCTTCAATGTGGTTTGGTGCCTACTAAAATTGGAAAAAGCCTTTTCTATGGCATCTTCCATTAGAACAATGTCCAACCATCTTGAATTTGCAACTTCATAATCCTCGTCCATATATTCTTTCATGAATCAATATATTGAGAACTTGAGTGTAATGGGGAAGATGGGTTCTTGGCCATACACTAGTAAGAAAAGTGATGCTTTGAGAACCTACTTGACCCTTATTCTATCTTCCCATAGGGTATATTTGATAAGCTTGTGCCTCATACTAGGCTTGTCTACTACAAACTTTTTTATTGAGTTCATCAAGTTCTTATTAGTTGATTCTGATACTCTATTACCCTGAGGATAATGGTTGGATGAGAACTTAAGAATGATGTTATTGTCAAATGCCCATTCAATCATTTCAATGGATTCAAAATATGATCCATTATCACATACTAGAGAGACTAGTGTCCCAAATTTGGTGCATGTGTTTTCCTCTAAAAGACTAATCACTTATTCAATTATACACTATTTTGTGGTTATTACCTTATTCTACCTAGTGTAGTAGTCAATAAAATTTAGAATTTACTTGTGACCGTTTTATGAGTTAGGGTTGATTACCCCCATAAAATCTAGTCCGCATTATGTGAATGGCTTGTCAATCATCACTAGTTGTAGTGGTATGGCTTCTTTAGTCTCTTTTGTGTTTAATACTTGACATGAATGGCATTTCCTTGCATGTTTATGGGCATCCCTAAATATTGTGGGCCAATAATAACTAGTTCTAAGGATTTTGTGAGTTGTTTTCCTTCGAGATGAATATCTACTTCTTAGCTTCTCATGAAAAGTGCTCATGATTTTAGATACTTATTAACCCTTGTTAACCCTAAAGGATAAGTTCCATTGATCATTAGATGGATAATAGGTTCATACCAATTATTGGACTAAAAGAATTCTTGTTCAACCTGCATGACATTTAACTTGGGGTTAGCATTGGAAATCAATTGAATCAAACCTTGACACCTTACCAATTTGGCAGTCTTTAGTTCAATGTCATACTATTATAGCACAAACATCTATTTACCTCTCCTTTCTCCTAGATCATTTTGACTTAGCATGATCTTGGTGATAGGGTCTAGTAAGATAGCATGCACCTTTTTTCTAAGAATGTAGTGCCTAAATTTCTTTACTACCTTTACTAATGCACATGCTTGTTTGTAAATTAAAGAATAATTCAACGTAGAATTTTAAAATTTTATGTTCATGAAAATAATTGGATAGTCACATCCATAAATTTTTTGAGTTAAGATTACAGTAATAGTATGGTCAAAAGCAAAGGAATAAAGGTAAAAATATTTGGAGAAGTCTAGAATTATTAGGACTAGAGCTTGACCAATTGCCTCTTTGATGTCCCTGAAGGCCTTCTTGGTTTCTACATTCCATGATACTTTGGCATCTTTTTTGAGCATGTCATTCAATGGTTTTAAAATTTATACAAAGCTAGAAATAAACTTTCTTACAAAGTTAATTTTTCCAAAGAATGATTTCAATTCTTTATTACTATTACAAGGCTCTATATTTGATATAGCATCTACTTTATTTGGATCTATAGATATTCCTTCCTTAGTGATGACATGGCCTAAAAAATTCTCTCAATAACACATAAAATACTTTCCTTTAGGTTGGGAAAAATTCCATACTTTTTGCACCATTCAAATACCTGCTATAAATGCATAATGTGGTCCTCCATGTTCTTATTAAAAAAGTACAATCATATATGTATATAATAATGCATTTGCCTACGAAACCTTGGAAAGGATGATTCATTTCCCTTTGGAATGTTACTTATGTATTTGTTAGTTTGAGTGGCATCCTCTTGTATGAAAATTTTCCCCACATGGTAGTAAAATTAGTCTTCATCCTATCTTCTTGATTTATAGTACTTGGTTATAACCTAAAAATCCATCAAGAAAGGATATCATAAAAAAACTAGAAATGCTTTGTATAACTTGGTCTATAGAAGACAAAGGATAGTTGTCTTTTTTAGATGATTTATTTAGATTCCTAAAATCAATTCATAGTCTTATTTCACCATTCTTTTTCCTAACTAAAACTAAATTGGCAACCTAAGTAGAGCATCTAATGGGAAATATAATCTTAACATATAACAAATTTTTAACCTCCTTGAACATCATAGGTTCTAAAATATAGTTGATAAGCCTTTACTTTTGTTTGAAAGGTTTGTAGTTTTCCTTCAAAGGTATGGTATGAGAGATGACTTTTGGATAAAAAATCTTCAAGTCATCATAGGACCATGTTAATATGTCCTTATAGTTTGTTATCAATACTTTGGCCCTTTTATTTTCAGTGTTTGTATATGTTGTCCCAATGTTAACTAGTTGAGGTTGATCTTGAGGTCCAAGATCAACTTCGTTGTAATCCTTTCCATTTATTTTGTGAATCCTAGTGTTCTTAACTAGTTTATCCTAGTCAAATAAGCTCTCCAAGATAATCATGTCTTTTAGAATTTTGTTTTCATTTAGTTGAATGACTTTATTCTTAAATTTTCCATCCTCTTTAAGATCATTCTAATTGGCCTCATCTATGACATGGGCCTCAAATACTCCTGAGTTGGTCATGAAATCTAGGTTCTATTGGTCATTATTAAAAACCTATAGATGGTTTACATTATCTGGAATTGAAGGGAATGGAACCGACTCAATGTTAAAGTTATGAGAGTCATGGATTGGCATAATATTGGATGCAATTAAGGCAAGCTCATTAGTAGACTTGTTCTCTTCCCTAAGGATGGAAATAATGTTGAAAGCATCAAAATATTATAGAAAATATAAAAATTTTCACTTATATCTATTGAGATATGAAAATTTAAACTAATATTTACTCCTTACCTGATTGACTACAAATTATGAGTCACCATGAATCAAGAGTTATTTGAACCTATGTTTGATGGCAAATTGCAATCCTAGAATCAAAGCTTAATACTCTACAAAATTATTTTTTCAAGGAAACTTGAGTCTATAGTTATCTTTTATTTATTTCCCAATAAGATTGGTTATAATAATTCCCACTCCAAATTCGGACTCACACGTAGCACCATCAAAATGTAATTTCTAAATTCTAGGCAAATCATGAGATGTCTTAGGACTACATACCCTAGAATTCTCAAGAGTATACATTCCTAATTTATAATACATCATGTTGATCTCATTAGAGTCTATCATGTTGATCCTTTCATTAACAACATTATATTTTGTGATCATGTGCTTCATCTAAGGATCTATTTTCTCTCTGATATGATTTAGGACTCCTTTATAAGTCAACCACAAATGTGAGCAATCAATAGACATGTATCCATTCAAGGCCTTTATCCACTCTCTACTTAATATTATCCCATAAGCATCAGCCATGTCAACTACCTGGATGTTAATAAATTGTTGGATCCTTGTCTCAGAGGTAAGCTACACATGAACATTTGACAATTCTTCAATTAATTTGACTATAAACATATCTAATTGAGTAAAAAATCTACAAAATTTAACATGAGTCAAGACAATCTATTTACAAATACCTACTGGCATGATATTTTTGGATGCACTAGAATATAACAAACAATTATGTATATTCTTACCAAACATTCTAACAGTAAGCAAGAAAGGTGGGGATTCCATCTTAGCTTTATACATAGCAACATTGACATTGTCAGTTTGGGGTGGCTTACCAAGATTTTTAGACAAGGAATCCAACAATAAGTCCTTCTGATTATTGATCTTCATTAATTCATTTAATGTAATGTTAGCCTTAATTTTATTCATGTCTTCCATAATATTATACCTAGTTTTATTGGAAGAATTGAATGCATTAGTACTATGTTTAGAAGTATTTCCCTTTAGAGGCTTTGGATTATTATCTGAGGTAGTATCTAGAGGAGTATCAAAGTTTTTTAGAGGTTTTGAAGAATTCAAGGGATGCTTATGCTATTTATTCCTTAGAGGGTAGGTCTTCTTTAGAAACTGTTGAAAAGCATGGGCTTCCTTGGGAAAATCATTAGGTTCATTGTCTTCTTGGAAACGGAAGTCAAACATCTCCACCATGAAGGCTTGGTTATTATATTTAGATATTGATGTACCTACATCATTATATTTATTAGTAACCAACTCAAACATATCCAATTATTCTTGAAAGGCCCTAAAATCTTTACAGAATTCAATGTAGTCTATCTCACCATGCCTAAAAGTGTGATGTACTCTACAATAATCAGGTAAAACAATATCAATAAGATTTATATCCATTATTTTATTCTCAATAAATGACTCATTTTTATTATTGTTATTATAAATATCATTATAGAACTTGTTATTGGGCCTATTAAACCTTTGGAAAGAAAAGTTTATACCTGAGTTCTCTCCAATTCCAGCTTGTTTATGCAGCTAAAGAAAACTAGTGTTTAACTTTTGGACCATCTTTAAGATAAAGTCATTTTATTTTTTGGGTCCCTTAAAATGATGAACCTAATTTTTATTAGTACTAATGGTTGGTACTAATAACTTTTGATCACTTGTATTAAATCCATTTGTAGCAGTGTTCAAGAATCCTAAGTTTTAAGTGGGATGAACATCACTTAAGGGTAATTGGTTCAAAGTAGGGATTTAGTTCAAAGCTGGTATGTTGTGATTTTTATTGGGTAAGACATTCAAGGTAGGCAAATGTGGGTTAACATTAGGAATAGAGTAAGCCATCTAACCTTGGGGATGCATTTGATCATTGATGATCATTTCTTCAAAATAGGTTAAATCCAAAGTATTCATAAGTCTAACATCTCTCTTTATGAAAATAGAGGTCATGGGATCCAAAACATATTTATAGATTTCCAAGGCTAAATCCTCATCTGGTCTTTAAGGATATATAGTCCTACTAAACATATTTTGGAACCTATCATTAAAATCTCTTATGGGTTCATTTGCATATTTGTTTACCTTGGTGAATTGTTGGTATAAGATACACGGACTAATAATTTTGAAAAATTAGTTGATGAAGACATTGTTAAAGCAGTCCCAACTATTAATGTAATTCTCAAGTAAATTTAAAAACCATTCATATGTAGCATCTTTAAAATTCAAAGGAAATAACCTGCATGCTACATCCTCATGGACCATATTTAGCAATTTTAATTTAGCTTTGAATGACCTAATATGTTCCTCTATAGTTATAATGTTATTAGGACTAAATATTGGCAAATATTTCTTAGGGTTATGGGGAAAGTCATGTAAAAAACTTGGAACATTGATATAATATCCACCTAGGCAATCCATGCCTTGAGTAGGGTTGAATATGTGAGAACCCTAAATTGGTGAAGTCGTCAAAGACTTCAAAACCCTGTGCTTACCTTTATCCTGCCTAGCTCTTCTGTGGACTTCAAATTCAAGTAGAGGTTCCCTGGTCTCTGAGAGTGACCTCATTCAGATTCTTGGTAATTCCAAATTGATAATTTTGAATACTATTTGAAATATGATGTATAAATCCTATTTTATATAAAATAATTAATATAAATACACATTGAGTAAATTTTACAAAGATTCATATAAAGGATGACAAAAGTTGGCAATAATTATTTAATTCAACTCAAAGATGTATCCAAATATGTGATTAATATTGAAATTTGCACATTTTAATCTTAAATGAACTCAATTGAGAAAAGGATCTAAGAATCTTTGATCAAAATAGCTATTACTAACCTCAAGTTTATTGGGTTCACAATTTTAAAGCTATCTTTACCACAATCTAGCATATGTTTTCAAAGAATGTTAATCTTTGTCTAAATGAGCACAAAGCCTAGTCTAAAACAATGAAGATCACCAAAATTTACATGATTATGCTTAAATAAATAGAACTATGCAAAGAGTAAAGTGATCTTTAAATAGAATTCAAAAAAACTAGCAAAGATACTACAAAACTACAAAGAATGGGCCCTCCTTCTAGCACCAGTGAAGCCTCCCTATTCATGCCTAAATATGTACCATAAGTGTGAAGAGTGTTTAATAAGCACTATCATTTTAGAATTCAAATAATTCAGATTATGAGTTTTAGTTTGTGATAATCATGTTACCTGTGGTGGAATATAGGCATAACAAATGACTGTTTCACAATATTTATTTTAGTTAGTGGTTGGGATCCACCATGGCCAGCAAATATTTTCAAATAAAAAAGATTGTCTATGTTAATTAAGGTGAATTATGTTCAATTATAAGTCTAAAACTAAACTAATATGGACATATATAATTAATATTTAATATAAATTGAATTCATAAAAAAAGAATCAAAATGAAGGGTAAGGTAGAGAAGAAACATGTGACTGATCTTTATCTCAGACATCATGAAAAAGTTCAAATGTTTCCCAAGTATGTACTCAAAACCAATATATGAAATAAAATATCTTAAGATCAAATCACAACATATATAAATTGAAATTCTAATGAAGATAAGAAACAATACAAATAATAACCAATCTTACTTTAAAGATTTACTCCTTTATGTAGATAGTTGATGCACATCTACAAATGTAAGTAGATAATTCTAAAAGGATTGTCTCATTTTGTTTATGTGAATTATTAGATGGCTTTTCTTTCAATTATCTATCTTGAAATTTAGGTTTGAATTATTCTTGTGAATTCTTGGTGTGTACCTTTAAGTGAATTTTTTTTAACTTGTGCTAATGCTAGGTTAATTGAAGTTTCCTTAGTTTGCTTCATTTTATTTTATTTGTATTTGTAGATGTGCATCAGCTATCCACTTAAAGGAGTAAATATTTAAAGTAATCTTGTTTATTATTTGCATTATTTCTTATCTTCCTTATAATTTCACTTGATATATGTTGTGATGAGCTTAAGTTGTTTTATTTTATATATTGGTTTTGAGTGCATACCTAGGAAAAATTTAAACTTTGTCATGATGTCTGAGATAAAGATTAGTCACATCTTTCTTCTCTGCCTTACCCTTCCTTTTTTTTATTTTTTGACCAATTCACTTTAGATTAAAGATTCATTATATTTTTCCATATTAGTTAAGTTTTAGACTTATAATTGAACATAATTCACCTTAATTAGCATATACCATCTTTTTATTTGCAAAGATTTGCTAGCCATAGTGGCTCCCAACCACCGACTAAAATAAATATTATGAAACTATCATTTATTCAAACTCTATTCCACCAAAAATAACAAGATTATCACAAATTGAAACTCATTCTTTGAATTCTAAAATGAGAAGTGTTTCTTAAACACTCTGGGCACCTTTGGCACATATTTAGGCATCAACACTAGCTTAGGTATTTACATTATTAACCTTAAAATGTTAAATTAGGCTTCCACCCACTAAGTGAAGTTTTCAGTAGAATTTAGGCTATGTTTATGTCCATCTAAAGATGTTGGATTGATATTACTAACAAGTTTGAGTCCCAAAATTTAGAATGGCCATGGTGTTATCAATGGTTTGATTGTCTTGATTGGAGTATGAATCAGATTGGCATACTTCTGACACTTACATACCTCTTTACATATGTAGTTGTGTCTACTTCCATCATTAGATAATAATAACTAGTAATTTTTAATTTTTTGTCTAAGATTACCCTGCTAATGTGGGCTCCACACACTTATTCATGGACTTCCCTCAATAGTAGTCCAAATTTTTTTGAAGGTAAATAGTGAAATAGAGTTCCATCATAGCTTATATGATACAAGGTCAGCCCAAGTAGGGTATAATGAGAGGATTTATGGGTGAAGGATTTTTTTTTACATGATAAATTGGTAGGTATGGTTTTGTTTTAAAGATAGGTATATGTATCTAAGTACTAGGGAGATGTAGGACCAACAATGTCACAAACATCTCGATGACTGATTGTTTATGTGCCAAAACTAAGAGATGTTTAACAAGAAATTGATAATACCTAGATATTTTGATGATATGTACATTATAACCAATGGTGTCCATGACATAAACTATTATATTATTGGCTTGAGGTAATCTTTCAAATTAGATGTTGGTATTATACTACTTGAGAGTATCAACCATATATTTATAAGGTACCACCTTCTCATCCTTTATTTGGTATTGATCGGTGTCCTGCTAGATGATTAATTGAGAAATACTACATACCAATAAATTTTGAATGTTCCATTATAATTCTTGACAAAGGCTTGTAATGAGTGATTTATACTTAGCCATGTTATTGGTATAGGGAAATATAATACAAAAGGACTTGGGAATGAGATCCTATTGTGGCATAATAAATAATATTCTATCCCCTAATCCATGAGTCATGAATGATCCATCAAAATAAATCTTCCACTATTCAACCTTAAGAGGTGTATCTACTTATTCAATGGTCATGATGGACTCATCTAGAAATACAAATGTAAGAAGTCAAGTGTCTAGAAAAGAATCTTCAGCAAGTCGATATGCAAGTACTTACCCCTTAAAAGTCTTTCTGGTTGGCATATTCAATTTAAAAATCACTTAATAACACAATTCATGTTTCCATACAACCATATAGAGTTGATTTGGAAAGAAAATACTTGAGTAGATCTACTTTGGTGATAATAATTGTCTTGTTATTTATCATATAATGATGCATTTTTTGGGATGTGAACACCATTAATAAATAATATTTCTCAATCAATGTATAGTTATTCTCATACATGATTGATATTAGGCTAAGATAATACATGAAATGATAATTTCCCTATTCATCATGCTATGTTAAAATTACCCCCAAGGCAATCTCAGTTACTAATAGGTAAAGTAGTAATGGTTTATTTGGCGTGGGTGGTAATATAATAGGTGGGTTGGTAAGATATTTTTTAAGTTGATTGAATGTTTTTTAATACTTCATTCTGGGAGAATGTAACACCTTTCTTTAATAAGTGCATAAATGGATGGCATTTATCATCTATTATGAGATGAAGTGTCAAAAAAATTAAATCTTAGCCTACAAACTATGAATTTGATTCAAGGTAGATGGTGGTGGAATTTATGTAATTGTGTAGACTTTAGCTAGGTCAACTTTAATCCCCCTAAATGATATAATGAAACCTAATAGTTTTCTAGAAGTGATACCAAATACACATTTATTCAAATTAAGATTTACATTTTACTCATGAAGTCTCTCAAAGATTCTTCATAGCATGACTAGGTGATCAGCATGGGTCTTTGATTTACCCAAAATATATCATTGATATAGTATTTTCAAAATTTGTACATCATGTCATGAAAAATCATTGTCATATCTCTTTTTTATGTGGCTCTAACATTCATAAGTCCAAAAAACATTACCTAATAACAAAAAATTCCCCATAAAGTGGTGAACATTGTCTTATTCTAGTTTTATAATGCTATCTTGATCTGATTATACTCTAAAAATCTATCTATTAAAGAGAGCATTTCATAGCTAGCCATTGAGTCAACTATCATGTCAATATTAGGTAGATAAAAGTCATATTTTGAGAAATATTTATTGATATCTCTAAAATTATTGAAAATTAAGATACCTTATATCTTTTTACTTACCAACACAATGTTTGAAATCCACTTTGAATAATTGATTAGTCTAATGCATTTCACATCTAAGGTTTTTTCCAACTCTTTCTTTACTAACATAGCAATATAAGGATGCATATTATGTAACTTTTGTTTAATAGGCTTGGTATCAATATGTATAATGAGATGGTGTAAAATAAAGGTAGGGTCCAAAATTGACATGTCTAAATAGACCCATGCAAATATGTCAACAAATTCCCTCAAAAGGGCTATAAAAACTTCATGTTCCTTCTCAGTGAGGGATGCACCTAGTTTAATCCACTTTAGGTCTTCTAGAGTCCCAATATTTAACTCTAAAGTATCCTTCAATAGAAGTGTAAAACCATCATCTCATCTTCTAAATTAATTGTATCTTATAATTCTCCTAAACAAGATAAATCATAATCTTCTAGTGCTAGCATTAGCCATGATATAAATATCTTAGGGCATTCTTGAATAATCTATACAAAAGCTTATCACTCCTTAACACTGACATCTAATCCCTAATTAGGTTTTAGGCTATGGGTCTCCTATGCTTCATAGGAATAGGGGTGAACACCCCCATCTAATAACACTAGAAACTAATTTTCACCAAGAAACTTGCCTTTATCTTTACTTTTTCCATGGTCAAATAGTGCCCCAAAGAGGTTTTCACTTTCAAACCTCAATGTTTGATTTTTTTTTGGCTAGGTAATTTTACCCACTTTCCAAAGTAGGTAGTAGGATATAATTTAATATAAAATCCCTACTCATGGTCTCAAAGAGGTATGTAACTCCTTAATTGCAAAAAAAATTATATAGCCTCATCATTTTCTAACCCATCTAATGGAATTTTTTACTCTTATTGGTCCCAATATATAAATTGTGTATGGTAAAGGGTTAAAGATGAAGGTTGATAAAAATGGCTAATGGTACAAATGGTACGGGTGTCAAATAAGTTTGTAGTGTCAATGTCATTATAGATGCTATAATAAGGCCCTACATCACTTTTGGCATCATCATCACTACTCATTAGTGTTGGAATGTGAATTAGGTATGTAAGGTCACCCCCAGGTGATTTAAATCTGATACCATGATTTCCCTTATACTTAGTCATCAAAAATGGTTTGATAGTTTTTTGTTGATGTAACTTGAGGCCTTGACCTTCATAAGCTAGGTGATATATAATCTAGTTGTAAATATGATACTTCATGCTTTGGTAATAATCAACTAGATCATTAGTGTAGATCCATGAACCATATTATAACAAAAGGGTAATGTTCTAAGCTAGAGGGAAGTTTAAAGACAATGGGCTTTTTAAATTGATATTTTCCTTTGGTGTCCCATGCCATCTGAGTATTCTTGGTCGTAGGTCTCCCATAAAATTTAGGATTCTTACGAAATTTAGAACTATGAAATGAAATATGAGTACAATATTATCCAATACCTTTTATTAGTAACATATAAATGGTTGGAAATTTCTAGTGGAGGCATGGTAGAGTTAGAGTATAAGTTGTTTGGGTTAATGTAATTATCTTTTGGGCTTGATTCAATAAATTTTCTTTTTAGCTTTGTCATTTTCTAACTTGGGCATAAGATTCATGCCAAACTGATAATTATAGATTTTATACTTGACCTCAAGGCATTTACATTACTGATATGGTTGAAGATCAACAAGTATAGTCACTTCCTTTCCTAAGTGTGGAAATTTTATATACTAATGCAATGTAAATGGTATAGCCCTATTTTGAATCTAGGGTCAACCCAATAATAGATTCTAAGACATATATAGATCTAAAACATGGCACAAAGTATCATGGGTCAATGGTCTAATGACTATTGATAGGATAATGGTACCTTGAGATTCCCATTATTCATTATCATATACCTTGATAACTATAGTTTTAAGTCAGTTGCTATATATCTGAGATATGTGACCAACTTTAGAGACATAATGTTGAGATTTAAACCATTGTCTACAAGGACATGCTTTACTATATGGTTTCTTATACCAACTTTAATGTATAATGGGTTATTATTTAGAAGGCCCAGGGAAGACATATCACTTTGGTCAAAGTTGAGACATTAGCTAGGGGCCAAATGTCTTACCATATCGTGAAAAATATCTAGAGTCATATCATCTAGCAAAGGGATCGGTTAAAATACTCATTCAAGATGTGTTTATAAATGGTAGATTTGTACAACAAATCCATGATGGATATGTTTGTAGTTGTTTTCTTTCGTTTTTACATAATATCATAGGTATTCCCCTTAGTTTTGTTAGTTAGTTTATTTTTGATAGGGATGAAATATCGAGTAGGCTCATTTTTAGTATTTGTCTACAATCCTCTAATAGTAAATCTGGTTCATCAAGTTTTGATTACAAAATCTCAATCTAGAACTTGGATTTGGTAGTTGGATGGGTAGGTAGAGATTATAATTGTGGGTTTTTTATGGTATAGTGCCTAATTGTCAATATGGACTGTAGGATAAGCACCATCTGAATGAGGTTGGTAGGTATTGTTTTGAAAATAGGCATGGTTATGTGAAAGCCCAAGTTTGTTTATAGTTAGTCTAGGATTGATAGTGATGGTAGAAACATGACTACCTAAAATGTGTCCTACAACATTATTATAGGCATACATGATGGCATGATGAGCTCATTGGTTGGTTTAATCATTTTATCCTTTGTTCTGACCATTTTCTTATTGTTGTGGCTAGCATTATTATAGTTGATTCTATGGTGGAGTTTTTTGTTGATGTTATTGTTGGTATTTCTATTGGTTGTTATTATTTTTATGTTGGGGAAATGAATTTTGGTAGGTACCCAAGCTATGGTTGATCATAAGAACATGGGTGTCTCTTTCTATTTCTCCATTCTCTAACATGTTCTCAATCATATGTTTGAGTTAGATACACTATCTTATGGAATGTATTCTAACATGATAGTACTAAAAAACATTCATTCTATTTATACCAATAAAGAAAAAGACTATCATTACAAAATGGCTTTGGTATGGGCCAACTAATCATATTTTATTGAACCAATCTTCAAAACACAAACTAAATAGGCTCACCAAGGTCACTAAATTTTTAGGTAATGGGTGGTCTTCTCTTCAGAGGAGGGGTTTGTAATTGGTTTTTATTTTATGGTGGTTGGTTTGTGGAGGTCCTAGTTGAATGTATGAAGTGGTTTTTGAGTGGGTGGAGGTATATAGACAACTAGTGTTTACACCATTCAAAAATGGCATGATTTAGTAACCTTATTACCAAATAACATTATTATTGAAGTTATAGAGTTTAGGTATTTCATTATTGTTGGATTGAGGTGGCATTGAATCTAGTATTTGATTTTGGTTATGATCATGATTATGTCCTTAATTCTAGTTTTGGTTCTGATTAGAAGGTTATAGCTTGATGATGCCTTTGTTAACAAGGGATTTCTCAATATGGAATCCTCTTGCTATGACCTCTTCAAACATATGAGCACATTATAGCTCGAGATTGTAGGATATCTCATTATGTAAGCTCTTAGTAAATATTGTGGGTAATTATTTATCTAGTAAATAGTGTGTAAACTAGATCACTATGGCTCTCTAACATTCCAAGTATGCAACAAAGCTTTTACTAGTCTTTTATGTAACTTGGCCCATATCCATAATAGTAATCTCATGCTCAAGATTACATGAAAAGTGTTGTATAAACTTATCTAAGATATCATCAAAGTTAGGTATATAATTTTTTGGTAATTTCAACAACCATTCTAAGGATTGTCTAACTAGACTTCTTAAGAAAAGTAAAAGTAGGTATATATCACTATAAGCCACTAGTTGGCAAGCAAAAAATAATTCCTTCAAATGCTCTCTAGGATCACCTTTGCCTTTGTATTTGTCAAATTTATGAAAATCATAACCTGATGGGAATGGTATTTGAATATACTCTATGTTGAATGGGTAAGATCATATCTCCTCTAGTTTGAATTTATTCATTTTTTCCAACTTGTATCACTTGAATTACATCTTTCATATGTTACAACTCTTGGGCAAGGAAATTAGAAGGAGTGGCCTATTTTTGATAAGTTTCATGGTCAAAAGTGGATTACTTTGAATTGGGTAGGTGTATTTCAAGATGTTAGTTGAATGGGTCATATGACTAGGTATGTGTATCTATACATTGGGATTATAATATGGGTATGAAATATGTTATTATTGAAGAAAATTTTGGTTTGGGTTGGATATATAACCGTGGTTAGTGAATTGTGGTTGTGGTAAAGGAATTTAGCTATGGAATGTGTCAGTATTATTGGGCTTGGGAGGGAACTTGTTGTCTACTTGTTGAACCTTAATAGATATAGGAAACATGTTGTTGACTAGGTTCTTAGTAATTAAGGTTTGGGTAGTTAGATCTTTGTTGCACATGTGATACCCATTGGATGAAAATAAATTATTGTTGATAACTTGGTACCTATTATGCGTAAGAAATTTGTTTATGGTAAACACCTATTATTTGATTGGTACTTGTTATTACAATGACATTCATTATTGGTTTGGTAATTATTTTTTATTTGGCATTTGTTATTAGAATGACACTTGTTGGTTTGTCAACTGTTGTTTACCAATTAGCACATTATGACCAATAGGAATATATTTTTGGTTAGGAAAAAATTACAATTCAGAAGGTATATTGGTCTATGCTTGTTATGGTAAAACATTTTTTTTCACTTATTGAGGTGGTATAATATTTTGCACTTATTGTGGTGGTAAATTGGTTTATTATTGGCTTGTTTCCCCTTGTTGCACAGTTGAAGAAGTAACTGGTTGGGAAGTGGATGGAATTATTTGAAATAACTATTATGTATTGCTTGGTAGTATGTGTTGGCCATTTTTGGCCCACATATGAAGTTCTTGAATGGTTTGATGAAGAAGTGGATCAAAGGCTTATAAATGAGTCTAGAAATGCAAAATAGAGGGGTTTAAGTAAGTTATCATATGTTTAAAGAATTTGGAGTAGGGACTAAGTTGTAAAAATCTCAAAAAATTTATCAAAACCCTATAATAATGATCAAAAGATGGGTTTTGCAAGTTTAAGAACTAAATCATCACCAGGACATCATATAGGAGCAAATGGATCAATCGACTAGTGCAATTTTTATCATCAATTAGGAATGACTTATGAGACAAATAACTAGGTAAAATTGTAGTTATTCATGTCAGGAATATCCTCTAAAATTTTCATGCCAGATGAGATTTTTGGCTCAAGTTATAAGATTCTAAAGTTGGACCTATAACATAAGCCATTCCTACTAATGTCAAGTTTAAGCTCAAACAAAACACATCCTTTTGAGTTTAAATTTAATGGTCACATGAAATTAAATAATAGTTTCATGAACTTAATTTTATGAGAGCATGAATGTCATTTTTAAATGCATGAAGTAGTCATTGGATTTTAAAATAGTGGGTCCCAATAGATCTAACAGTCCACATTACATCATATATCTTGATCTAATGGTTTGAGATGAGTCAAAAAATCAAGGAGCTCAAAAGTTTGACATATGTCATAAGTGATAAAGATAATAGAATAATAACATATCTTAAAATAAAATATGGGGATACCATGTGGTGTAAGCTTGGACATAGTTGACAAGTTAAGGATAAGATCGATGGTTTTCACTTGATTATACAAATCAAGATTGACATTGTAAGAAAAGGTAAAAATATCAATAGTTTGAGTCATGATTGATAGCCAATAAGTAAAAGGTGAGCCTATGACATTTTGATGAAAGTTAATAAGGCATCTTTAGACCTAGGTAAGTTAAGGATGAAGGAACCTGGCTCGATCTTGGTCTAAGATAAATTAGATAGACATTGTAAGATCTAACATCACCATTTAAGCTCCATAAGGACAAAATAGGTCTATTATACCTAATATATATAAAGGGTTGATAGTTTAAATGATTAAATAGGACCAAACATTGATAAAAGATCTCCATGGAGGTTAAATAGGTCTTTCAAACCTAATATAAATCTAATGGGAGTACATAAAAATGGATATATAGTATATATGTTTGTATTAATATGGTAGCTATAGGAAAACTAATAAACATAATTTGGTTTTCTATATATAGATAAACCTATGATCCAGATATGAAAGTGGAGTAGATATGTGTTTTATGTAAAGTGGCTCATCTATCAACAAAGTAGGTACTAACCACCATTCATGCCATGGCACCACCAGTTTCAAGATTTTAAGATTTGATCTTCATGAACATGTTAAGAGGACTTAGGGTCCTAAGTTGTTAAATTGGTGGTTAGAAAAGTAGTTAGGAGAATTAATTCCACTCAAATAGATTTTTTCATAATGTAAAACAAATATTTGTCTCTAGTGGGATCTCTCAACCAATGCTAGGAGCTTGGGGACTATTAGGACAAAGGTAAATCCATTTATTCATTAAAGCATGTATATAAAAAGTAATCAACGATCTACCACCTCACTTCTTGATCACGAAGACTCTTTATCCACTCTCCAATACATGGTTCCCATCTATTTTCTCTCTTTCTTTTATATATAGGGGTCTTTGAGCCAAAAAATGTATCCCCTCTATATTTCTTAGATCCCTCTCTTGGGCATGACCAAACTCTACCAAGATGGAGCTTGCAACCTCTTAAGATGAATACAAGATTATTCTTTAGATTTCATTATTCTAGTATGGTGTGTACATGTAAAATTTACATAGTTGGTAGAAATATATCCTTTCCAAGTCATGATCTCACCTATTTACTAGTTCATCTTATTATGCAGGTCATGTTTAGTGTTCTACATCTCTTTATTAAATCTCACATTTGGATGTTGTGACTAGTTAGTGTCTTGTATTAGACCTCCCCATCATTTCCATCAACTTATGATCATTTGGTGAACTTTTTCATGAACAATGATGTATGATAGATATTTCGGATCTTGGATCTAGTCTTTTACTTATTGCATTAGTGTTTTAGAGTCAACAAGAGTGGATCAACCATAATCTAGGTGCATCATCATCTTTAGCTTAGGTTTCCCTTTCATATTCTCTCTCTCTCTCTCTCTCTCTCTCTCTCTCTCTCTCTCTCCCCCTCCCTTTTCCCTAGTCATTAGTAGGTTCTAGTAGTGTAAATGAACTAAATGATTCATTAGAGGATCTATCTTCATTAAAAATCCTAGAGGTCTGACCCCATTATAGGATACCCACAATCTAGGGTTAGTTTCATGTTGAGCTAAACTTGGAAGTAGGACCTAAACACTCCTGCCTATAGCTAGGGTGCAATCTAGATCTCCAACAATAAGTTAGACCCACTTTGGTTTAAATTGGATTGCACTTACATGTTATCCACAACATTTTGGGTGTGTTCTTCCATTTGATCAAAATTATCTTCTATCAAAATATGGACATTATACATGTCACCAACCAACATGCTTTGGCTAAATGGGTCTATGTTTTGTCTTGCATAACTTGATGCATTTATTTATTACCATATTTATGGAACTATCTTAATAAGTGACATGTTATAAATATCTCTTGCATTGATTTTATGAGCTAGGTTGAGATAAGTTTGGTATGCTTGTTGTACCTATTCTATTTTTTCATCAATAATACCTTTTCCTTTTTCAAGTGAATTATCGCCTCTTATGTCATTTTGAATAAATCTTGGCTATAACTAGTATATGTATGTTAAAATGTTTCAATTCACAATGCATTACTAGGTTTTATAATTAAACTACTCAAACTTTCTTGTCAAAATTTTGGTGGAAACTTGGCTCCTAGTTCAATACCTGTAACTAGCACTTCATCTTTATTTTCCAACAAATGATGTTCAAACAAGTATGGATCATAGCTAGTCTATGTGGGCATTGTAACATAATAGGGCTCTTATTTTTGGCTTTATTAAATGTTAAGTTTCATTTGACCAAGGTATTGATGCATTTGATCTAATTCTTTGTCTGGATAAAGAGGCACAATCACAAAATATTACACTAAAGGGTTATGCCTTGTTCAATATATGGGATGTTATTTGATGGGTAAGGATCCATCTCATAAGCAACACCATCATATGACTCTTGAAAAAAAGGGTCATTGGTCACAAAGTTCCCATAATAAGATTATACATGGTCCTAATAAGTGTATAATTAGGCATGTTTAGATCCATGGATAGGTCACATTACGAATAAAGGGTATAAAAGTAATGAATAATTGAGGTCTAAAAACAAAGGGCATTTGAATTTGTAAATGATACATAAATTGATAAACAACTAAACTAGGCAAAGGTAGAACAAAAATATATGAGACCAATATAAAAAAATGATACTGATTTGCCCAAAGGTAGTAATAATAAAAAATAAAAGTAACATAAAGGCTCAAACTCACTTATGGATAAAGTATTAATTTTCCCATAGGTGTTTATAATCAATCACAAGAGAATCTAAATGAATTAGAATAATTATGAACTAGGATCAAGAGATAGCAATTATTTTCCCAAAGTCAATTATAATTATGATAAACATAAGGCTATACTCAAAAATACAAAAATTGAACAAAAATTGAAAAGTAAACTAGACTAAGGCAATTGGCTTAGACGACACTTGGTAAGTGGTTCACTCAAGACTCTAAATTTGAATCATTAAAAATATTAGAGTAAAGAGATCAATACACTTGAAAATTTGGCATAACAAACTTCAAATGAAGTACATGGAAATAACTTGGCTCAAAAGTATGCTCTAAATAAAGCACAAAACTAATAACAAGATATAGGTTTAGGAAAGATGTATTTTAGATCAAATATGAAATGAACCTAAGTACACAATCTAAACATAAAAAGGAAGATAATTTAAGCTTAAATCAGATGAGACTTCGGTGTGAAGCTGATTAGTTTAGGATTTTCACTTCAAAAGGTTGAATTTAAAATTTAATGCAAAAAGACTCAAATGTTTTAAGTTAAAAATGTGAGACCAAAATGGGAAGTGTAACTATGTGTTTGAAACAATAGAGATACAACAATAGCTTGGAACTTGGATTCATAAGTGATAAGAGATTAAAAAAATAGGCAACATAATAATACCCCTTCAAACATATGACAGGCAAATGATTTTGGACTAGAATATCTAAGGCAAAAGTTTAATATGAAATGAGTAGCATAATAATTCCCCATTTAAACACAAGACACACAAATGACGTTGAGATAAATCTCCAAGGCATAAAGTGTGACAAAAATGGATAGAGTAACACCTCTTAGGCTAAATGGATGTAAAAATAACATGAATTTTTTAGACTTGTTTTAATGTGACATACTCTAAAAACATAGATATATAAATTGAATAAAAATAGAAGTAGCACTCATGGCTTGTCCTATTCCCTATAACTAACATGGGTGTGTGTGGCTTCAACCAAATTTTCCAGTAATATACCAATGCTTGTGAGGAATTAAGTGTTAATATAAAAAAAATACATGTGTAGGTAGAGTTTTTTATGCCCCCTCTATCTCTTAAACATTAACACATGCCACTAACTTAGAGTGAGGATCACTTAGAATTTAGCACTAAATTTTATGGTAAGTGGGGCTTTGTCTAAAATCTAGAAGTTTCACACATACTAGATGGTCACAAGTTTGGCTAATGTAAGGGGTATAACCATGTCAATTAAGTTCATACCAACTAACTTGCTATGTAATGGTCTAATATTTTGCATAGTGACTCCATATATGTACTTATTAGTGGAGTTTGATGTTTAGCCAGACTTGACCTAGATTTTTGTTAGGATGAGAGGGGCTAGTTGCTCAACCCTATGGTAATCCTAGCATCACGTGCCATAATTTATATACCTTATTGTGGAATGAGGTTAGTATGATGCTAAGAGATGAAAACCCATGTCAATACACCCCTAAATAACTTGTGGGGAGGCAATGAACTCTTTAACACAATACAAATGCATAAAAAAAGAAATAAAACAAAAAAGGAAAGACTTTAGAGTTCATTTATAGGTTACCCAAGACATTTGGAGCTTGGGGAGAGCATATGAGACATTCTTTCTGACATAATTTTCAAACAAAGATAATAAATTAAGTGTTTTTTCTCACCTGAGTTCCTTAAAGGGTACGGGGGGATATAATACATGCAATAGTTTGTGGGTTGTCATAAATAAAGAAGCTAGGATAAGAACATTGGAATCTAGCTTAATAATGAAAATAAACATAAATTGAAAAGGCTCTTAAGAACTCTAACTAATATTCGTGTTCTTTCAAATATCTCCAAATTGAAGTATGATTGAAATTTTGGCTCCTTGGCCATGTTTCCACTTATAAAATTTTGAAAACTAACTAACAAAGCAAAAAACTAAGAGGATTTTAAGCACCAAATAAAATGCATGTGAGATTTTAACAATGCTTAAACTTTACTCTTTCCACCTTAGGTGTTGTAAATTATTAGAGGGTTTACCTGATTATAATCCCAATAACAAGTGAATAAATAGCAATTTATTTGATATCTTGGATTTCTATTTTTGTCTCATAAAAAATCGATACTGATCACACAAAGATTGATGTCAATTCCTGAAATCAATGTCGATTCAGTCAGATTATCAACATTTCCTGCAAACCATAAAAACAACTCTATTTCAAAATAAAAATGCTTAATAAATAAGTTTTAGGCTCAAAATCCTCATGGCTTTTGCAATAAAAAGGTTACATAGATAAAAAATAGGTTATTAAATACTAAATGAAAGCAATGAATATCAAGTAAAATCATTGTTAGCATATTCTAGCCTTATGCTATTTTTCATGCATAGATCATGGTCGATTCCTATAATCAGCATCAATCTAGAAAATTGATGTTGATCTATGTAAGATTGTTAAAAAAAGACATAAAATTCCAAGTTAAAACTTGAAACTTGAATATTTTGATGTATCTATTAGAAAAACTAAGACTAGCATATTAATCTCCTTGGACATACATGATGTTTAGTCCCACCAAAAATGCCATTATGTACCTTACGAGTTAAAAGAGTAAATAATATGTAGATTAGTCTATTATTACCCCTAATGAGAAAACATCATGTAACACCCCACTAGGTTTTACTAGAATAGAGTAAATTTAAAATAAAAATAATTACACATATTCATGTATTAGACATCACCATGAGAAATCTAGCTAGTGATCCATAATTAAATGCATTAAATTAGTTAACCATAAATAGACATGTATCAATCCATTTAAATGTAGATCATAATGATAATGATTAAGAAAAATAAGTACAATGTTGATTTACTTAATTAAACTACATTTATTCCAAAAGGTAATTACATAATTTTAGTGATGCCCAATACAATATTACATCTACTATTGTCAATGTATAGATGAATAAATAATATATATTCAACAAGAATAGTTTAACAATAATAAATATTAGACAAGATACAAAGCTTCACAGAGTATGAGTCTCAATGAACTCAAGTATCCTATGGTAACCTCAAGTGTAGTCTCCAATGAGTACTATTGTGGGGAGGGAGAGCATCATCTAATTGATTTTTCACACCAACCATAGACCATTTATCCCCTTAACAATCTCGAAACTAGGGAATGGACCTCCATTTATGGATGGGTAGATAGTGATGGCACAAGAATCTAGAGAGAAAAGATAGTACCCATGTGCTGTAAGATAACTAATACATAATGTGTACCATAAATAAAATATGGTCTAACATGATATCACACAAACATGTAAACTATATCAAACACATGAAATGATAATGTTTAGCTAAATATTATTTTGGCCAAAGTTTTTAAATAGTTATTGATCTCTAGGATAAGTCAAATTCATACACACCACTTGATTAGATTACCCTCATCTTGCAATGATGATGCTAACTAAGCTAGTTAAATCTATCTCACTACTTATTTAGTACCATCAATGCAAGATTTAGTTAGGTAAAACATAACCAACATAGTCAATCACATTATTTATTATTAGTAGGCATAACGCATGATAAGTATGGACATAATCAAAATACATACATTTATTTCAAAAAATGTTATAAAATGAATCTCAAATAATATTATTTATTACATAAATAATAAACATAAACAAGTACAGGCCTTAATAGAACATTCAATTTGAGTATATTTCATACTTAGTCTACAAGTTACTAAATATCAAAATTAACTTCAATGTAGTACTAACTATGACAAACAACATTTATCATAGCTTATTTCTTTGTACATATTTCTCACATAAAAACAAGCCAGTCATAACTAATTTCAAGGATCAAATACCTTCTATTTAAGGCCTTAACTCACATTAAACAATAATCCAACTTTCATATTAACTTGTTTTACATTTAATGAGTTGTATGCATATATTTATGGTATACTACATCATAGATTTATAACTCAATTAACAGTCCTAAATATATACCATATTTATAAGCACACATCTCATTCATACAAATATATACTATATATGTGTATATGTACACTTGTAATCCATATAAATATATACCATATATATGTCACATTTTATCCTTTGACATTATACATATATAAAAATATTGTATGATCATAAACTAAAAGAGTATCCATTATGTTCTAAGTATTCAAATTTTGTACATAACCTTAGAATATAATGTATACTATAATTATACATTTTAACTACTATTTTTCATTAAAAACTTCATATATTTAGAAAAAAACCCATTATAAGTGCTTTGAATACCTATTCTATAAATTACATAAGTAAATCAGATACAAATATTTTTATTCACATGAACCCACTGTTATATTTTCCTTTACACTAACTTGCAAGACATAGTCCATCATCAATGAAAACTATTCAAAATCCATTCACCCACATTTGCCCATAAATATAGATTTATTTAAAATAAATATACCATTCCATTATGTTTGATAAAAAATTTACTAAGTTAAATATCAAACTCAAATTTCTTACTTAGCCCACTTTTACTCATATTAAGATTTTGTTTCTCCCTAGTCTCATAAGCATCAATGAAAATTGAGTTGACATTAAACTTAGATTTAATATAACCATGTAACAAAAAAATCCAATACACAACCAAAAATAATGATTTCCTTCAAATAATTTATGCATATCCAATTATATATTTTCATTTTAAAATAAATATCTCATACATAGTTTAAGGTTTGACTCAATCAACTAATTTATGATATATAATGAATACACTAAAGGACCTTTACGACACACTACATGATTTCAAAATAAAAGGTTTGAATCTATTTACCAATTCACATATACATTATACAAATCATATATTATGATTTATATAGGGTGTGTGTGTGTGTGTGTGTGTGTGTGTGTGTGTCCATCTCATCTAAAATATCAGTGGCATGTATACAAAACTCGATCCCTAAATGGGTATAATGGTCTCTAATAATAAAATAATTACATACAAATATGAAACTTTAATTTTATATGGAACATATTCAAGCATAGAAATTACCATAGGATGACATGATTTTTACATCCATTCCATCCATACAAAAACTTACATAGACCTATTATATTTTCTCAGGGTTTCTAAAACACATTAACAATTCATTTTGTATAAGTTTAGGGTTTTGAATATACATAATCTATTTTTATATGAGATTAGGGTTTCATAAGAAAATATTCATAGTCAATTTTATATATACTAAAAATTTATTGTAGTAATCAAAATGACATGGCTTGATATTTAAAGTAATCACACTAAAGTTAAAGCCTATGCTGTCCATAATAACTTCACATAGTCCTAGCCAATAAAATAAGGATTTTGAGGATAAAGATTTAGTTTTTTGGATAGACAAGCCATCCATAGGGATTAATATTTATCTAAGAATATAAATATCAAGTAAATTACCCTAAAACACTTATAAGATAGATATACATATAATTTCCTATGCTCAACAACCAACAAATGAAATTACATCACCAACCTAGATATGACCTTTATAATTTGTTCTTTTTTGCTCCAGAATAATTATCCACTCCTCTCTAATCACCATTATTATTATTTTTTGTGTCATTTCATACCCCCTTCTGACTCCATTATTCCTTCTTACTATCATTCCTTCACCAAGACATTACCCTCCTTCTCGACCAAGATTTCTAACTCATTCAATGGATGCAACTAAAACTAACTAGACTCACAGTCTGCCTTTGTTTCCACCATGCATAAACCTAAAAGTCTACTAATAAATTTTCCAAATCATGGTTAACTCATGTCAAATCCAAATGAAAATCCCTAATTATCTTGATTGTTCTCAAAACAACTAATCAACCATTATTTTAATCCTTAAATATCTACATGTTTATTGACTCACTATTTACTCATACATCAAATTTACAAAATTCCATTAACACTAATATTTTAAATGATGTTGATAAACCAATAATTATACAAGATCATAAGACTAATACCAATGTATTCAACCCTATATCTAAGGTTAGATCCATCTAATTTCAAAAATATCTATTGAAATAATTTAATAACAGTTATTAAACATTATGACTGGGAACGACAATGTGACAAGTATTAAAATCAAAGTAATAGATTATAACATGTTATAACCTTAATAAAACACAATTATGTTGTGGTTAACATTACCTATGTACTAAAATCATAAATTAAATCATGTAATCAAATTAATGTAAGCATCAAACTATAACAAGATCATAATAAAAGTTTACTAGTAGTCATCTAAATGTAGATAATGAAAAAGATATATTACAACTATCATAAATAATAAATAATTAAAAATATTTTATTCTAATGTGGTTTGTGCATATATATATATATATATATATATATATATATATATATATATATATATATATATTATTTTCTTCTATCATCCCTCAACATATCTATCTACACCACGCTCTTTGATGATGCTCTCTCTGTCACACTCTAAGGGATGGATCTATCCTGCATCCACCTCATGACAAAGAAGGTAGTTAACATGTAACATCATCATATATCAATAAAACACTATTGTATAAACTAACATGATCATAATATACAAAATATAAATTTATAGATAACTCATAGTAATTTTAATCATGTAAATTAAGTAACATATTACTATCCCATAAACAACATATGACATAAAACTTAATTAAATAGTAATCAATCAAATAACAGTCATAAGAGTCCACATATCAAACATGTTATTTAGCTTAGAGATAAATTAGGATGTAACATCCTTTCCCCCTAAATCTAGGCATCATCCCAATGGCATTTATTCAAACACTAGTTTTGAAATTTAACTTTATTTATTCTAAAAATAAAATAATATTCAGTAATGCATCAAGTAAAAAAATGTGGAAATAAGTTTTAAAACTCATAATATTCCTCCCAAGTTGCATTATCCTCATAATATTGGTCCCATAAGACCTTGTACTGTGACACTTCTCTATTACGTAAATGATTTTTTTGAGTTGAAATTACTTTGATTGGTTTTACCATGACCACCCCAAGATCCATAACCTATAAAACATTCTAATCTAATACATGTGAAGGATCAACTATATACTTTTTAAGATAAGACACATGAAAGAAATTATTAAAAATAACTAGAGTTGGTGGCAATGCAATCCTATATTCTATATGGTTTACCAATTCTAAAACATCAAAACATCCCACATATCTTAGTGAAAGTTTCATTGACTTCTAGAATTTAATCAAGATTTTTTGAGGCTTAACCCATAAAAACACTTTATCACTACTAAAAACTATCTATCTATTCTCTTCATATTAACATTAATTTTATGTCTACCATTAGACTTAGCCAACCTCTTCTTTCATCTCAAGTCCAAAGACTACCATGTCTTCTAACTTGTCCCAATCGATTAGTGTTCTACACATTCATCCATACAATGCCTCAAATGAAGCCATCTTCAAAGATAATTGGTATGATTTATTATAATTAAAATAAATCAATGAAAGGTACTCTTAACACTTTTATTTTTTATCTATGCAATACATATGAAGGAGATCTTCCAAAGTCTAATTAACTCATTCTATCTATCCATCAGTCTATGGGTGATATGTAGTGTTGAAGTTTAGTTGTGTACCCAGAGATGAATTCAGAGTCAACCAAAATATATAATTCATCCTTGGATCATGATCTAAAATAATATTATCTATAAATCCATGCAACCAATACACTTCCTTTACAAATCTCTTCACAAGAGTAGGTGCATCATCAGTCAAGTTTCCTAGTATAAAGTGGGCTACCTTGGTTACTTTGTCAACTATGACCAAGATCATGTCATGAATGTTCTATGTTAATGGTAAAACTTGGATAAATTACATATTTATCACCTACCACTTTTATTTTTGTATGTCAATATGGATATCAAAATCGAGTTGGATATACATGTTCAAATTTCACATGTTGATATTCTAGATAATGAGATAAAATTTGATGCATTTTTCTTGATTTATTTCTAAAAATAGAGTGGTCTAAGCTCAACCATGATCTTGGTTACTCCTATATGTGTTAAATATGGGGATTTTTTTAGTTCTTTTAGCACTATGCTCCTTAGAATCTCTCTATATGGTACATACATCCTATCAATGTACCACAAAAGACCATAATTCTATCTTTTTAATACTTTATACTTAGGATTTTGAGCATTCTCAAACAATGCTTTCCTAACCTGATTGTAGAATTCATCTCTTGGTGAGAATTTTATCACTTAATCCCTAAAGGTACTCCTTATAGTAGCCACAACTACTATGTACCTCTTATGGCTTAGGGAATTAAATACTTTATTTTCCTTGACTTTGATATAGCTAATATCAAAATCATAATTAGACAAGAAATCTAACCATTATATTTGATGAGCATTTATATTCAGTTGGGTGAAGATGTACTTGAGTCCCAAGTCATCAATCTTAAGTTCAAATGATATTCCCAAAAAATAATGCCTCTAGCCTTGCAAAACATACGTAATTTCCACAAGTTCCAGGTCATGAGGGGTATAATTTACCTCATAAGGATTTAGTTTTTTAGACTCATAGGCTACTAATGCACCATCTTACTTAATAAATCCTCCAATTCCATCCCTAGATGCATTGGTGATCATTAAGAATTGATCATTAGGATCGAGAAATATTAACATTGGTGTTGAAGTAAGCCTCCTTTTCAGTTTCTAAAAGGATACCTCACACTTATCTGACCAGATGAAACTTTGATTCTTCTATTGCAAAGAAGTAATCCTATTAGGTATCTTAGAAAATTTTGAAATGAATTTCCTATAATATCTCATTAATCCCATGAAACTTCTTTCCTTGTGCACATTCTTTAGTTCTAGAAAATCCATAATGGCTCTTATCTTTGTTATATCTATTAAAATACCATCCATAGAGATAATATGTCCTAGATACTACACTTTCTCTTGGAAAAATTAACACTTAGACAACTTACCATATAAATTATGTTTCTACAATCATTGTAAAACTAGCTCTAGATGTTGAAGATGATCTTTATCATCCTTATAATATATGAGGATGTCATCCAAGAAAACTAAAACAAAGTAATCTAGATAATATATAAAGACACTATTCATGAGATTCATAAGTGTTGCAAAAGCATTTGTCAACCTAAAAGTTAACATTGTGAACTCATAGTGCCCATATCAAGTTCTAAATGTTATTCATGGGATATCCTCATATTTGATCCTCAATTAATGATAGCCTATTCTAAAATCAATATTAGAAAAGACTATTTCCCTTTGCATCTGATTGAAAAGCTCATCAATATAATGTAACATATATCTATTCTTGATGGTCACCTTATTCAATATTCTATAGTAAATACAAAAGTGAAGAGTACTATCCTTCTTCTTGATGAAGACTACTGGTGCAACCTATGGTGACACACATGGTCGAACCAACCCTTTTGATAATAAGTCCTAAATTTTAGCCTTTAACTCAACCAATTTTCTGTTTATCATCCTATATGGTGCCTTAAACTATGGTTTTTATCTAGGTATGATATGAATCAAGAAATCAAAATCCTCTTTAGGTGGTAATCTTGGTAATTCCTCTAGAAGCACATCATAAAAAATCCCATAAAAAGGATAGTATTCAATGGATGGTTCCTTAAATTCTCCCATCTCATTTATCTTAACAATAAATTCTCAACACCTTTTTATTTGAGCCTTCTTGAGTTGCATTGCATGAATTTTCCTAATCTTCAGCTCTCTTTTATCACCCTACTTTGTGTCTAATTTCTAAAATCATCTTGAAACTCAACCTTCTTCAGATAGTATTCAGAATTGTATTTATACTTTGAAAGCCAATTGAATCCAAGGATCACATCATATGACCCTAGTGGTACTTCATAAATATCCACTACTATTGTGAATTTGGGCAACCTGATCTTAGATTTGACTAAACACTTGTTAACTTTAGCCTTTAACTCATTCCCATACTATATTGACCATGCATTTTCCATAAATCCAAACTTTTTAGACAAATTATTAAGCATTCTAGGAGTAATAATTTTTTTTGTAGCTCCCATGTCAATTAAAATAGAAACTAGATGATCAAATAAAATACTTGATAACTCTATGGGTGAAGCTTAGACCTTGACCTAATGATTATCAACCATTGCATGAATCCACTACTAAAAATTTCCTTATTGTGGAGAAAAACCCTTGTGTTTTAACTTATCCTAGGTAAACTCAAAATCAAAATGGTCACCTCCATAAATTAATTAACCTCTAGGTGGTGCTTTTCTATTAAACTATTAGTTTCCCTTGAAATCACCCTTGAAACCAATACCAAGTTTCTTGTTACCTGAGCCATTATTGAATCTACCATTCTAGTTCTAAAACTGAATCTTAGAATCTCCACTCCTTTGTTTCTAGTTTTTATTTATAAAATTTGGTTTAGAACTTCCAAACTTTTTCTTGAACTTATCTCTAACCTAAGCAAGAGATTTCAAATTTTGCTTATACTTGACTGCCTTCTTGAAGACCTAGTCCATGGTATATGGCCCATGTACAGCCACCTCAAAACCAATTTGGGTTTTTAATCCAATGATAAACCTCCTAATTTTTAACCTTTCATCTATGTGATACTGAGGAACATACTTCAAAATCTTGGTGAAGTACTCCTAGTATTCATTCATCGATAGGTCTCCTTGCTTAAGATTTTAAAAATCTATAAGATTTTAATCAAATTAAAACTTTGGAAGCCATAGTGATATAAATAATGTCACAAAATTCTCCCAGGTGGTGGTGGTAGAGTTGAGATTCATTTCCAACTTTTTGTTGGCCCAATACATAGTTATTTCACCAACCAACTAGTAAGCTCCCCAAACTACTTTAGTTACTTTAAAGTAGTTTTGAATCTCTAAATACTTCATCTCTATCAGTCATGATTCAGCTCCATATTATAAAATGGTTCCATAAAACTTGGTTGGATTCACATTTTTCATATCCCTATTTAACTCTATAGCCACACAAGCTTTCACATCCTGAGGCACTTCTTACTACCTATACTCTTGAAGAATTTCCTACTCGGTAGGATACTCTTTAGGTACATCTTGATGGGACTCCTCTTCATTGGCATGAAATTCCTATTCTAGGGCTATAATTTGGTCCCTAATTTTATTCATGGCTATAAGAATCTGATCTAAATTTGATGCTCACTCAGCAGTAAATTGATTAGGATCAAATAGAGGGTTATTATTAGCATTCAAAGGACCCTCACCAAATTATTTACCTCACACCATTATCCTTTTTTTTGAATGTAAGGATAATAATATGTTAGTGTACTCATTAAGTCCTATATTTTTAACCTCAACTTTGATACCACAATGTAACAACCCCACCAGGTTTTACTAGAATAGTGTATTTTTTTAAAAATTAATCACACATTCATATGTCAGACTTAACCATGAGAAATATAACCAATGATCCATAATTAAATTAATTAAATTAGTTAAAAATAAATAAACATGTTTTAATCCATTTAGGTTTAGATCACAATGATAATGATCAAGGAAAATAAGTATAATGTTGATTTACTTAATTAAACTACATTTATTCGAAAAGGTAATTACATAATTTCAACCATGGTCAATACAATATTATAACCACTATTTTAAATGTATATATTAATAAATAATATATATTTATCAATAATAGTGTCATAATGATAAATATTATACAAGGTAAAAATCACCATGGAGCATGAGTCTCAACAAACTTAAGTATCATATGGTAATCTCAAGTGTAGTCTCTAATGAAGTACTATTATAGGGAGTGAGAGCATCATATAAGTGATTTTACACACCAAATATAGACCATTTATTCCCTACATAATCTCCCAAATAGGTAATGGACCTCCCTTCATGGATGGGTAGATAGTGATGGTGTGAGAATCCAGAGAGACAAGCTAGTGCTTGTGTATCGTAAGATAACTAATACATGATGTGTATTATAAATAAAATCTATTCTAACATGATATCACACAAATATGTAAACTATATAAAACACATGAAATGATAATATTTAACTAAACATTACTTTGGCCAAAGTTTTCAAATAGTTATTGATCTCTAGGATAAGTCAAATTCATACACACCGCTTGATTGAATTACCCTCATCTTGAAATAATGATGTTAACTAAGCAAGTGAATTCCATGTCACTATTTATTTAGTGCCATCAATGTGATATTTGGTTAAGAAAAATATAACCAACATATTCAATCCAATTATTTCCTATTAGTAGGCATAAAACATGCTAAGTACATAAATAATCAAAATACATACATTTAGTCCATCAAATGATATGCAATGAATATCAAATCATATTACTTATTACATAAATAATAAATAGAAACAAGTATTATCCTCAATAAAACATTTCATCTAGGTATATTTCATACTTAGTCTACAAGTTAATAAATCTAAAAAGTAACTCTAATGTAGTACCAACTATGATAAACAACATTTATCATAGCTTATTTCTTTATACATATTTCTCAAAAATCACAAGCAAGGTATAACTAATATCAAGGATCAAATACCTTATATTTAAGGCTTAACTCACATTAAACAATAATCTAACTTTCATATTAACTTGTTATACATTTAATGAGTTGTATGTATATATTTATGGTGTATTACATCATATATTTATAACTCAATTAACAGTCCTAGATATATAACATATTTATAAGCACACATCTCATTCATAAAAATATATATTATATATCTGTATATGTACACATCTAATCCATACATATATATATCATATATATGTCACATTTTATCCTTTTAAATTATGCATATATAAAAATATTGTACTATCATAAACTAAAAGTGTATCCATTATGTTCTAAGTATTCAACTATTGTACATAACCTTAGAGCATAATGTATACTACAATTATACATTCTAACTACTATTTTTCATTACAAACTTCATATAGTCAGAACAAAACCCATTATAAGTGATTTGAATACCTATTCTATAAATTTAATAACTAAATCAAATAGAAATATTTGTATTCACATGAACCCACCATTCTCTTTTCCTTTATACTAACTTGCAATACATAGTCCATCATCAATGGAAAATATTTAAAATCTTTTCACCCATATTCACCCTAAATTTGATTTTATTTAAAATAAGTATACCATTCCATGATGTTTGACACATAAGTTACTAATTTAACTATCAAACTCAGATTTATTACCTAGTTCCCTTCTACTCATATTAAGATTTTATTTCTCCCTGGTCTCATAAGCATCAATGAAAATTGAGTCGACATTCAACTCAAATTTAAGAGAACTATGAAAATTGAATTTTATAAGGAACATAGTCCCACACATAAATTACCCTAGGATAAAATAGTTTAAAATGCATTCCATCCATATAATAACTTATAAAATCTTATTACATTATCTTAGGGTTTCTAAAACACATTCATAATCAGTTTAGTATAAGCTCGGCATTTTGAATATACACAACCTATTTTATATGAACTTAGGGTTTTGTAAGAAAATATTCACATTCCATTTTATATATACTAAAACCCAATTATAGTAGTCATAATTTCATGTATTGAGATTTAAATCAATCACACCAAATTTAAATCCTATTTTGCCCATGATAATATCACACAGTCCTAGTCAACAAATTTTAAGGATTTCAGTGATAAAGATTTAGTTCTATGGACGCCCGAGCCATCCATAGAGATGAATATTTATCTAAAAATATAAATAGTAAGTAAATTACCCTAAAATATTTATAAGACAAATATACATAGAAATTCCTATGCTCAACAACCATGAAATGGAATTACATCACCAACCTAAATAGGACCTTTAAAATTTGTTCTTTTTTGATCTAGAATAATTCTCCACTCCTCTCTACTCACCATTCCTCTTCCTTGTCCTATCATGATGTGCCCACTTCTACCTCCTTATTATCATTCCTTCAATAATATTTGACCCTCCTTCTCAACCAAAATTTATCACTCATTCAATGCATGCAATTGAAGCTAACTAGACTCACAGTTTCCATTCATTTCCACCATACATAAACCGAAAAATTTGCTAAAAGATTTTCCAAATCATGGTTCACTCAAGTCAAATCCAAATAAAAATCCCCAATTATCTTGAGAGTTACCAAAATAACTAATCAATCATTATTTTAATCCTTGAATAACTTCATGTTTATTGACTCAGTATTTCCTCATACATTGACTTTACAAAAGTCCATTAACACTATTATTTTCAATGATGTCAATAAACTAACAAGTCTACAAGATTATAATACTAATTCCAATGTATTCAACCCTCTATCTAAGGTTAAATCCATAATATTTGAAAAATAACTATTAACATAACTTAATTAGGGTTATCCAACATTATGACTGGGAATGATAATGTGAAAAATATTAAAATCAAAGTAGAAGACGATAACACATTATAACCTTAATAAAACACAATGATGTTGTGGTTAACATTATATATGTACTAAAATAGTAAATAAAATCATGCAATTAGATTAACATAAATTTCAAACCATAACAAGATCATAATAGAAGTATACCAGTAATCATCTAAATGCATATAACACAAAATACATATTATAGCTATCATAAAACAAGCAATATTTACAAAACATGTTATTTTGATGTGGTGTGTGAATAGGTATCTATATTTTCTTTTGTCATCTCTCAAAATATCCATCTATTCCACCATCTTTGATGATGCTCTCCCTCTATCACACTCTAAGGGATGGATCTATCCTGCATCTACCTCATGACAAAGAAAGTAGTTATCCTGTAACATCATCATATATCCATAAAATATTATTTTATAAACTAACATGATCATAATATACAAAATATAAAAGTAAAACCAATTCATACTAATTTTAATAATGTAATCTGAGTAGCATATATTTATCTCATAAACAAAATATGACACAAAGCTTAATTAAATAATAATCAATTAACTAATAATCATAAGAATCCATAGATCAAATAAGTTATTCAACTAAGAGCTAAATCATGATGTAACACATTAAGAACAATAATTCATTAATATTAAACCCTCTTGACTAAGAACTATGGTGATCATAACACAATAAACAAGAGCATAAAATAAAGATGAAGATAATACAATCTTCTTACATCCCTTGTTGCATGTGATGCTTACTTGTTGGGATATAAATGTTTGCACTTGACCTATGATGATTGTAGTCTTTTAGTAATACTCTTCCATGGTGGTATAATCACTTCAATAGTCACTTGTGGCTTGGTGTAATAACACTACTCTCAAAGGATTTGAGGAGGTCTTCCAATAGAATAAACTTACACACAAAATCCTATTAGTCAATGGTGTGGGAACTTGTATTTATATCTCAAAGAACTAAATCTAACCATGGGTAGGTTAGGTTAAATTCTAACTTAGATTGAGTCCAAATGAAACTAGGTTGAGTTAGTCTAATTCTAGGTGGGGTTAAGGCTCTCATGAAATCTTGACACCTTAGTTTTTGAGATTTGTGATGCATGACAACTCACTTTAGATATTTTTGAGGTTTGAGTCATATTTTTGAATATTTATGAGATAATAAAACACTTTATTAGCTCATTTGATTCTTTGACTTCATTTTTAGATAAAATTACTTTTTAGTAAATGAAATTCAAAAAATTTATTTGGAATTTTTATTTAGTCAAGTTAATTATGATTTACAATATAATTAGTCTTGCTTAGTACTTTTTAGCTTTTGGTAATTAATTTAAATGTCATGAATTAATAGATTAGCATGCTAATAGTGTCAAATTTCTAGGTCATAATTTTACTAGGGTTAGAACTAAACCATGTTAGTGATGCATATAGAGAAATACACCAAATAAGTTAGCCTCATCATGTTTATATGTAATTAAGTCCCTTATGCAGATGAATCAACATAATTTAGGTGATTTTTAGGCTTAAAATGTGTCATTTGTTAGAAATTAAATTGAATGTTAGTTTAGGCATGAAAGTGGCAAGAACTAAGTGTTTATAGTTTACCTTTGTTTGAGAAGGTGTTTTGAGACATATGCATAGTAACATCTTTTCAAATAATGAAAAAGTTGTTAATCCAAATGGTTCATTCCCTATAGGGTGATTGATAAACCCTTGATTTTATATATCTTAAGAGTTATAAGAGGAAATGATATATAGATTATTCTCTTATTAGTCCCTATGAGAAAACATCAAGAAAAATAACTCATTAAGACTAAACCATCTTGCCAAAGAACTAGGGAGATCATAACACAATAAACAAGAGCACAAAATAAAGATTAAGATAATATAATTTTCTTACTTCCCTTTTTCCATATGATATTTACTTGTTGGCATAATAATGTTTGTGCTCAACCTATGACAATTGTATTATTTTATAAATTCTCTTCCATAGTGGTAGCATTTCTTCAATAATCACTTGTGTCTTGGTGTGAAGATTAACATAATTCTAGCATAATAACACTACTCTTAAAGACTTCAAGAAGGTATTTCAACATAATAACCTTACACACAAAAGTTTGTTCATTAATGGTGTGGTCATTTCTATTTATATCTAAAATAAATAATTCTAACCATGGTTAGGTTAGGTTAGGTTAAATTATAACTTGGGTTAATTATAAACTACCTTAGGTTAAGTCAGTCTAAATTTGGGTGGGGTTAAGTCACTCATGAAATATTGATAGCTTAGTTTCTAATATTTATGAGGCATGACAACTCACTTTAGATATTTTTGAGTTGTGAGACATACTTTTGAATATTTGTGAGAAAATAAATCACTTTATTAGCTTATTTGACTCTTTGACTTCATTTTTGGATAAAATTCCTTTCTAGTAAATGAAATTCACTAATTTGATTTGGAATTTTTGCCTAGGAAAGTTAATTAGGTTTTGAAATATAGTTAGTCTTGCTTAGTTATTTTTATTTTTTGGCAAATTATTTAAATGTCATGAATTAATAGATTAACATGCCAAAAGTGTCAAATTAATAGGTTGTAATTTGACTACGATTAGAACTATACCAGGTTAGTGATGCATACAGAGTAACACACTAAATAAGCTAACCTCATCAAATTTTGAGTAGTTAAATCTCTTACATGGATGAATTTGGGTGATTCAGGTGATTTTTAGGCTTAAAATGTGTAATTTTATTGGAACTGAATTGAATGCTAGTTTAGGCATGAAAGTGACCAAAACTAAGTGTCTAAAATTAGCATAATGGACTGATCCAAGGCAATAATAATAAACACAAGCAAACAAGTAAACACACAAATAATAAATCAAAATAAAAAAATCATATTGTCATTAACCAAGTTAAGATCCATGTGTGAAGGATAAAATATAATGATAATGGAATGGTGACCCTAAGAAAGGATACATGCAAGGGGAGGATGCAACCCAAGGTGGATAAAATGATTATAAAAAATAATGAGTCTGTCCTAGTAAGGAAGATTTGGGAAGGATAAATCCCAAATGATTTCTAACATGAGTGGTTCAATGATAAATCAAGGATAATGATTGGATTTAGGACAAGACTGGTGTTTTTGAATTTTATGGATTTATATCTCTCATGGAGATTTTATGTTTTTTTTTCAAATGTTTAGGATTTTGTTATTTTATCTCTCATGGAGATTGTAAGCCTTATTTTATTTTTAAGTCATTTTGGTTTTCTAAATGTTTTTGGGTTTTTGGCATCTCAACTCAATGGAGGAGTAAGATATGTAGAATGTTTTAACTTGTAAAAAATGAGAGTTTGAGAATGTTGGGAACAAGTTATAATGATCATAAAATAATGAGAGTGGGAATGGTAACTCACAAAATGAAAAGAGCATTTCTTAGGATGATCACAAAATGGTGAAAGCATAAAATAGTGGTGACTGAGCTAACCTTATATAATGAACACTACCTACATATTTTGCATGGAACTCAGGTCAATGTGGTTCCTCCTATAGTAAAAGATAATGAAGGACAAATGGATAAGGATGGATAATAATGGATGACAATAGGGGAAAGGACTAGGAGTCTCAAGGGACCATGTCACATGAGAAGTAAATGTGTCTAGTTGTCAACAGTTTGGATAGATAATAGGCCAACTTTTTCCCAAAAATAGGTCTCAATATACCTTCCACTTATGTAACAACATTAAGTCACAAAGGATAATTATCATAATAAGATGGGTTGGGAAGAATAGGATTAAATGGATAAAATGGTAAGAATGGTAATGGACTATAATGGCCAAGATGGTTTAAACAAAATGGTATATAATGTAAATAGAGTTTCCCTCAATTGTCAAGGTATTTTCAGACAACAAATTATTTATACATGACATCAAAAACATGGTTTTGATCATGGTGTTAGGAAAAGTAGTGTTAACATATTATTAGTGGTTTCCATTTGGTAAATTAGTATTCACATTATTAGTTATTTATCATGTGGTAAATATTATTAGGTTATTATTTTTAAATTACTGTATGGTTAATATGGTAATAATATATTATTGGTTAGTCATATACATATTATTATAACAGATAATATATTATGAATATTTTATTGTTAGTTGTCAGGTAATCATTGGGATATGATTTATTTGAGGAGAGATCTTCATGTGTATATTAATCTATTTCCTATATATTTGTATGTCTCAAATGAGCTATGTAATAGAAAATATAGAATGCGACAACATATTATTATGTTATGTGTTTAAAAAATAATTTCTATATATTCAGCTTCAAGAATATTTGCATGAGATAAATATTGGTATAAAATTGTCCAAATAATAATAGTGGTATCAGAACAAGAGGATCCTGCAATGATTGTTGATGAAGTTTGAAGGGGAAACTTCATTTTTTGTATGATTGGTCTATTGTTCTAAGAGTGTGTTTATATGGATGAGGAGGCTTGCCACCATAAATATTAAGAATCATGTAAAATATTTTGAAGGATAAAATTAAGTTAGGTTTTTGCTTAATGCACAACCCATGTGCATATCAAGATTTGAAAAGAAATGGACATAATAAGTAATATTATTTTAAGATTAGCTCATTATAAGCTTGTATTATGTTCATTATTGTTGCCTATATTTATTTTTGAATCTTGGATATGACTCAATAAATCAATTACATCAAGTTAATTTTACCTTGTTTCGTTCTATCTTGTTTATAGATGGTATAACTCTAACATCATCTGAACACTTAGTTACATATCATATCTAGCAAGATATGAATTGATCTGCCATTAGACTCACCTTTTAACTCATTATTATATCATGTAGACCTATCAAGTTTTTATTTTGAAATGACCCTAAAGAGGATCAAATCTAATCAATTTTATCAATAAATCTATGTTCAACTACACTAGATTTAGATTATGGCTCATTCAATGGTGACAAGATGTTATAAATGTGTGTATATATGATAATACATAAAAGCATGGACCTCAATAATCACTTGTTCATGATCAGTTCCTTGTATGACATGTTTGAATTTTGGCTACAAATCAGTCAAGTGATTTACATAGTTTAGATGTTGGTATTAAATATAAGCATATCTTTTATTATAAGACTTTATATTTAGGTATTGTCCTTTAGGAAAAGTTTAGAGGTATGTGTGTTATATGTCTTATCATTAATATCAGTTATATTGTCTAAATATAGTAAAATTTTGGTTTGTGATTTTATATGTTTATTATTCTGATCTTTATATGATATAAATGTCTTGCCTAAAGCACAAAGTCAATGCTCAATAATAAGGCAATTTTTAAAAAAATTATATAATATCCATCGAGTCATTAGTTTTTTTTACATCAATAAAGTGTGTTGAGTCATTTTGTCAAGTGTTAAATAATTTTTTTTGTAATGGGTGCATTTTTAGTGAAAATAAACATTCAAATAGTTTCACATTATAGGAGGGAAGTTATGATAATAAACCCAATGTGAAAATTATTAAACTTCAAAGACAAATTTATTGATTAAGTATTTCACCTAAAGTATTTTGAAGGCATTAGAGGAAGGAGGTAGTTTAACATCCTCTCGTCAGTCACTAGAATTGGGGTCACACTCTATTTTGGTGACAATTGATTCTTTAGTTATTTTTGTGTATGTTTTGTAATAAGGACAAAGGTTAATTCCTATTTAGATTTTTATGTGTGGAAATAAGGGGCATAATTCCTAATATAGTCCCTTAATGTAAACATATAGTGTAAATTTGAAAGCACAAAATAAAAGTAGCATAATGATACTTGTAGAGGTTGAATAGTCAGATGTGTTCTTGTTCATAACTAAGTTTGTGGTAAACCTTTGTAAACATATTGAAGGTTATGCAGATGGTTCATACTTGAGATACCACACTGAGTAAGTCAGATGTGTTCGCTATAATGAATTGTTTATAATTAGATGTTTCATGTATGTGTTCTCACACTAGTTTGGTCATATGTGTTCTTAGTAGTGCATGGTTGATAAGAAATTGATGTGTTCCTTATTCTACCTTCATTTTGAGTTGTGTGCCAAGATCATGAGCTTGCAAAGGAAAGAAAGCTATAGAATAAGTGTGAAAGTTTTTTTTCTACCATGTAAACACTAAGGTGGGGAATGTTATGAAAATTAGCATTCACATGTTATTGGTGATTTACTGTATGGTAAATTAGTATTTACATTATTAGTTATTTACCTTTTGGCAAATAATATTAGGTTATTATTTGTAAATTACCTTATAGATAATATGGTAATAAGTTATTATTGGTTACTTAAAAAACAATATATTAATAATATTTTATAGTTAGTTATTGAGTGATCATTGGGATATGAGTCATTTGAGGAGAAAAGATCTCCATGAATATATGAATCTATTTCCTATATTTGTATATCTTAGATGAACTATGTAATAGAAAATATAGAGTGTGAAAATATAATATTATATTATGTGTTTGAATAATAATATATATTTATTCAACTTCAAAAATATTTGCATGAGTAAATCTTGGTATAATCTCATCCAAATACTAGCACATGATACTTTCCCAAGGCACCACAAGTATGGTATTCACCATTGGATGAATTATTTCTCTTTCTATTGTAATTATTTTGGATTTTTAACTATTTTATTTTTTAGCATCTCAACTCAAAGGAATATTATGTAATGAATAATGTGGACCATGTTTGATGTATAGCCAATACCTACTTGAGATAGTAACTCTATCTAGATCCTGGTATTGATGTGAAATATGTTACTACTATCATGATCTTCATTGGCCATTGATTTTGCTTCCTCCAAAACTCTAAACAAGGTGTCTTTGTAACCTCTTTGAAAAAGAGTGCTTCTAGAAAGGGTAAAGAAAGGCAAGTGTGGGACAAATGGTTTATTTTGGTGTTGTAATATAAAAGTTTAATAAATGATAGGATCACAATGGAATTTTTAATGGGTGAAGGACAAATGAAGACTAGTATTTTTAGTCACACCTATTATTGTTGATTTTACATTTGACTTGATTTTCGCTGTGGAAAGGCTGATATTGACTTAAATAATGTCTTCATCAAGCAATGTATAACTATTTGGCTCAGATATTGGCACCTCAAAGAGGTTTTCACCAACAAAGTCTTAATGATAGTTCTGATTTATATTTTATAATAGCTCTGTAGATAAGGTTTCATAAAGGTATGTTGATAATTCATTTTGATTGTCCCTTAGTTCCTTAAGTAAGGTTTCACTCATGTATTCTATTTTTTTTTTTTTTATTTACATCTAGCTCCTCAAATAAGGTTTCACTAAAATCCATTGAGTTTAGATTTTGATTATCCCCTAACACCTCAAAAAAGGTTTCACTATGAGATTATTATTCTACTTGAATGGTGTCTTAGTTCCCCATAAATTCTACCACTAAGATGCAGCCATAGAAGGAGTTAAATAATGTGTGATTAGGTCAGTCCGAATCAATGTTTGTGGTTAGTAGAATATAAATATAATGGTTAGGTTAGTTAATGGTAAAGGCATGTGTAATAGTTATGAAAGGTTAATAGGTAGAATAATCCTCATAGAGACTACTAGGATAACTAGTGTTGATGTTAAAGCAAACTTCCTCAAAAGCCCTATAAGGATCATGAATATATTCAATCTGATCTAGAAGGAGTATGTAGCCAATGTTGTAACATCTACTAAGGTATGTTCATTTTGAAGTTATTATAGACTCAATTAGATCTAATAGAAGTGTATAGTCAATGTAATGATATCCAATAATATATCTTCATTCTAAAGCTAATTATGACTCGAGGGGATCTAAATATAATGTTGAGACTAACATTGATTTTGTTTATGATGTTAAATCTGATATTAGTTCCAAAATGGAACCCAATTTTGATGTTGGCTCTAATATAGAACCTAATTCTAAGTTACATGTTGATTTTAATAACAATGTTAGATCCAAAGCTAAACCTATTTTTGATGTAAATACGACTACAAAATGGCCAATTGAATTTCATTATCTAAAAGTACCTTATTCACATTTTTCTTAGAAATTAAGCCTTTAGGATAAAGGAATTTTTTTAAATAGGGAATGTTTGGAAATGGATGATTAATGGGTTGTTGCTCACTAATAATGGGATCTTCAAAAATAGGCTCATTGAAGATGGATCCTTTATCAAATATAATTCTTTCAAAAAATATAGGTGGACTGATAATGGTTTCAGTTTGGTCAAGGATGAATGATCCAAAAAAATGTCAAAGATGGGTTGATTTTCTTGACTTTGATTTAGAAGTGGATGTATTTGATTGCGCTTGGGAAGGGGATCATGACATATCTCAATCGAGTAGTTATTATGCTTAAACACACTTGGGTCTTTAATAGATAATGGCCCTTGGAGGGGAAATGATTATATTTGTTATGGCTCTATGACTAGATTGGATATTGTACAAGTAGAAAAATAAAGTAGCAGCTAGAGAGGTCATTAAAGTATTAATGAGTTGATTAAAAAATATTTAACCATATTATTTTACTTGAGAAGTGATGATGTGGTTATGTTGGGTGGGTTTACAATTTATTCCTTCAACACTGGTATTTCCTCTTTTTGAGCTAGGGTATGTAATTAGTTTAGAGGAAAGATAGGTGATACTTTTACTCCCTCAACTATGAGCCACAAAAAGATGGAGTTCTTATATTATTTGAATAGGATGTCATCCAAACTAATTTTGAATTCCATGGCATAAGATGAAAGAAAGGATGCCCCCAGACAAGGACACATGCAAGGGGATTGATCTTGGATAGAATTTTCCCAAAGTGGGTATTCTTATTCTCTGATTAGAAATTGGCCCAAAGAAGGTGGTTTTGGTCTTGTATAAAAGGACCAAGTAGGGTGGTCTTGGTCTTGGAAATGATCCAAAAGAGGGTGTTTTGGTCCCAAAGAAGGTAATTTTGGTCTTATAAATTAGTCTAAAGAGGGTCGATTGGTATAGATAAACACCCCAAGGAGGATGGTTTGCTCTTTCATAAAATTAGCCCAAAGAGGGTGGTATTGAGCCAACTTGATTGGCCTACTTTTACTTGGCCCCAAAAAATAAATAATGACCTAATATGTTTCAAATGAAATAAAGGATAGATGACATGACATTTTCATTCCCAACTAACATGTTTAAAATATTAAATGGAAATACAAGAAGTGGTTTTAATTGGCATTTTATGGACTTAGAATAATTAGATTTGGTCTAAAATAGACCTAATTTGGCATTTTTCCAGTGGTTTAGATTTGAGGTTGATTTTGGTCAAAGTTAAATTGATTATAAGTAAACTTAAAACTTGGTTCAAGATGAACCTTATTATATTAGAAAATATTGATAGCATTAGTGTAAGGTTTTGTGCTATGTGCCTCAATTAAGTCATCTTCATTTATCTAATTTCTTGTGTGGTTACTTTCCTTTATTGATTTCAAAGTACATTGTAAAAGTTTTCCCTATTTTTATTACATTGTCACTCTATTCAACATAGTCTCTTACAAACTATTTTTCCTTCCTACTTATGGTACTAGGTCAACCCAATGAACCTTATATATCTTTTACTAGCTATATTATAGTATTATTTTGACCTAGTCAACTTTGTACTCTTATCAAAATCTATTTTCCTAGTTTGCAATATTAGGTCGACCTAGTCGACTATGTACTCTTACTACCTATCCTATCTATCTGACTTAGTTCTCTAGTTTTCCTTCTTTAGCATTATGTTCATTTTCTTCAAATCAACATGTAGTCCCCTATCATAATCTTCTTGGGTAACTTGAATCCATTTAGAAACTATATAGTGTGCTCTTTTCTTCTTATTTTTCCTATCTTTTCTTCCTCTTTTTAGCTATTGGGGCATCTTATGATTCCCATCCACATTAATATATCTTTTAGGGCATCTTGTGATTCTCATCCACATATCATTTCAGACTCTAGAGCATCTTGAGATGCCCATACCTACATCTAGTTAGCCTTTGGGGAATTTTTGGATGCCCACTCTTATTTTACATGGCATGATACCAAACTAATTCAACTTCAAGAAACATTTCAAGACACCTAGGCTTATCTCTCACATTCTCATCCTTGACATAGATGTTATTAAAGGATATTTATTTTTTCCCCTACTTTATCTATTCTATTTATCTAACACTTTTGGCAAGATACTTACATAGGTCTCACCCTCTACAACATTTCTCTCTTTTCACAAGCCTTAGTCCTTCCTTTTGTCTTTTTCGTTTCCTCTTTTCCTCATGACTTTTATTATAAAACCATAGATAGGACTTGATCTTACTCATGATGTAATTTTATCCTCTTAATTTTTTCACTTTTTACACACTTTTTGGCACCCCTTGGGTTTCTCTTTTGTGAGTTGTAGTGTAAGACCATGGATATGACCTGGACTTCCTCACAAACACCATATTTTTATTATCTCATATATTTTTACAAATAATTTTTGGTACCCTCATGTATTTTTATTTTATGAGTTATAACGTAAGACCATGGATAACACCTGGCCTTCCTCATAAAATAATGATCTTGTTCATTCCTTTTTTAGAATATGTTTTGTAATGGTTATGAGTTTATGATCTTTGTTCTTAGCTTTAGATTTTGCCTCTTTTGATAGATGAAATTTTTGCAACAATATATGTTAGCATGTTTTCCTACATTTCCATCATTCTTATTATAAGGAATCACACTTTACTATCATTGTATCCCTTTTTCACCCTCTATCACATTTTGTGTGATTTGAAGTAATTCCAATTGTTTCACATTTCATTCCTCTTTATTTCCTTTCCTTTCACTCCACATTAGATAAAATAAGGTTGAATTAAAGATAATAATTTTGTTTCACCTAGATTTATGATACTCTTAGACACCATGCTCTCTGAGCTCTCTCTTTTAGTAACCAAGTCCCATGTATTCAAATGAATCTCATCTTTAACACCTATGTTTAGTTTTCTAAATTAGTATGTAGGAGGAATAGAAAAATACATTGAGAAAGTTAAAATAATAATAATTTTAAATAAAAGGAAATGATATACAAAAGGCAGTATACCAATCTCCAAAGTGAAATTCACACCAAAATACCTAGTATCATTATTGAAAAAAAAACACTAGGTCACGGGCTAGGTCAGCCAAGAATTGACCTAGACCCTAGTCGATATAGTATTGTAAACTATCGCAAGGGGATTTAGGGTAGGAAAAGAGGTATAAAATGTGGTAAAATACTATATGAATGTGAAAAAGAGGAGTAATAGCTTACGGTAATGTTTTTTAGGAGCTGGTTGGATTGGTAATAAGTGGAAATAAGTGAAAACAATCATGTGAAACACTAATTTTCTTAACACCTATTTCCTAATGCACCCCTTAGGGCATGCACTCATATAAATTGACACTCGATAGGTTCATACAAGATATAAATCATCAGTATGTGATAAACTTTGAAAATATTATGTGTATATAGACATCTCCTTAAAGGTCTTTTTTTAGACTATCTCTCTTGGTTGCTTTCAAAGAATGAGAGAATTTCATCAAAAATATTTGTGAATTTATAAATTTTTATATTCATCTCTATTTTTTTAGGCAATACAAAATCTCTACATAAAACCAATCCAAATAAAGAGATGAGATCAATTATACAAACAAGGAGAGGTTCGTGGACTATTTAAACTGAGAGTTGAACTATTGAAGAACCTAAAAGAAAAAATAAAGGTTGAAAGTGGTATATTTAGGTTGTTTCAAGACTTAAAACCTACATAAAATACATAAAAAGTTAAAAAAGGGTCAAACAAAGTCAATATTATGATGAAGAAAGGTTTGTATGCTTAAAGGTGGAGTACTGACTATGACGAACGTAGTATTGTAAAATGTTGTATGTAAGGCCTAGATTAAAGGTAGACCTAAATAAGAACCAAAATCATATTAAGATACATTTACATGAGAATATATCAAGATGAGGCTCAAATTTCAAAAGTTACATAGTCATTCATAATAGTCAACATCACCTACAACCTTCTCAAAAGGACAAACCTATCTCCAAGTTGCAAATATTATTGAAACATAGTCGATGGAAGAGTCTCATGTAACATGGAGGATTAATAATAATTATGGAGTTTGAGATGGATCAAGTCAATGAATAATGTTACCAAGTAAGATATATAGTTAAGGTTAACCCCAAATCTTCACCTACAACTAAGGGCATGAAGATACTTAAAGGTAATCTTGAGATGTTTCATGAAAATCAAGACAAGTGAGAGATAGAAAATATTGTATGATGAATGAAGTGAGATTAAAGTTTCCAATGGGCACCATGAAACCTATCCAAACCTTACTCATGATACATAATTATTTTTTCCTTGCCATAGTCTATACAAGGTCTAATGAACCATCAACTATAGTCATATCAAGATGCAATAAAGCTATCTCTCCAAGATTTGAACATAAAGAGGAGATAGAGTTTGTGTATCTAATGGATATGAGCCATTAAATATTCAATCCAAATCAAGGATGATATTATAATATCATATATTAAATGAGACAATCAAATAGATATTTACAACCATCTTAGTGACTTTTTATAACTAAAGAGCAAAAAACTTAGTTTTGACTAAGGCAAAAGGTTGATTTGAGATTATGAATCATGATGGACTGTTTGAAATATATAAATTCTCATAGTAAATTTCAAGTTATTTAAATTAGGTGATGTGACAAACCTTAAAATATATAATAGTCACTATTTCTCAAGACACCCTATAGGTTCTAAGGGCAATATTGTGTATAATGAGGGAGGTCAACATGTTGGAGTGTTGGCATGGAGATACAAGGGATTTTGAAAAACTATAAATTTTTTTAAAGTAATATTGGATGAATATTATAATGTGAAATAACCCTAATTCAAAAACATAGTCAAAGCATGTGCTACATAGTCTGTTGTCCTTAAGGATCTCTCATTTACAAAGAAAGAGAAAGAGGATTGTTGGCTAAAGAAGAGAGTAGAGTTAATTTTTGGATGATTTACACAAGGTTATAAAAGCTCTAAAACATCTATACATTTTTTTTAATCATTAAATTATTATCCAATGTTTTAACCTATTGATATCTAATGGAAAGTGCAAACACAGTCAATGCCTAATAGGCAATTTTGAGAGATTTGAGGTTTTTAGAACCTCTATAGGTGGATTTAAACTATAAATTTTGGTAAAAAAGATATACATGACAATTTAAAGCTTCATAATTAATTATAAAGGTCATATGAGAGGTATAATTTCTCATTTTTCTATCATAGATAAACCACAATCAGTTAAGCAGTCATAGAGGAGACTAGATGCACATTTAGAACATTTTGAAGAGAAATAGAGGGTTTGAACCCCATTATAGAGTTTTAAAGGAATAAATGGGTGATTTTTAGTCCTCATTTGTCTTTGGAGATTTATCACATTCAATCTTACAAGTTAAAATTCCCTTGAGGGATAACTAAATAAGAAAGATCCAAAATAGGCATGTACATAGTCATATGATCTTTTACTTGTTTTGAGATTTATTGAATATGTATGAAATTTTAAGAGATTTTTAAAAGGTATTGTTAATTTTATATTATTTTTATAATATCAATATATATGAGGTATAATCAAACTCAATCATTATGCGATCAAAGTTTGACAAGCTATGACTGTTTGAAACCATAGGGTAGTGAGATCAAGACATATAGAGCATAAGATGAATTTGAGGAATTGAATAAATAATTATGATAAATATAATAACATTTTTTAGAATTTTAAAAATTATTTAACTCTATTCATTAATGAGGAAGGACTTATTGACATCTATTTTACACAAACATACAGTCATTCCTATAGGTTGTCTTAAGAGACCATGGAGACCAACTGAAACTTGAGCAGGAAAAGGAAGTAATATGAGATGGAAAATAATGAAATATAATTTATTATTTATAACAACTCACATATAGGTCATGTATACCTCCAATACTCAGATTAGGCAAATTAGGCCTAGAAACTAGTTTTAGGCCTAAAAGACAAATATCACCCTGAGTCACTTTTAGACCCTATCAAGAAAGATGACACCATGAGAAGGTGTAATGATATTTTATATGTCATAAAGTAGATATTAAAAGTATATAAAGATAATTAAAATTTCAATTTGCTCCTTAAGAGGAAATTTGAACTACTGTAGTCAAGACACTCATTCATCATGCTTATTTGGATGCTCATATCTTTCACCACATGAGGAGTTTGACAAAATGATGTTATCATGATTTAAGGAAAAATATTTAATTGTAATAAATTAATTATTTATATTTTTTTAGGATATAAGTTTTATTAACTATTACTAAGAGTACAATCATATCCAGAATGCATTCAGAACCCTACAAGGAAACTTCATTACATATGTATCTTCACACACCTTTAAAATGGGAACCAAATATTATTAGGAATTTTTTAGGGGTATATGGAATAAATATAAATTTTAATAATTTATATTTTGTATTTTATTACTTTATGAACCATCATTAAGAAGGTTCACCTCTAAAACCCTCCCAAACCCTCCTATAGACTAGTTTTTAAAAAAGTGAGGATTCTTGAACTCAAAACCCCATTAATCATTTATTAAAATCTTGAAACATGAATTAAACTTATATAATATCCTATAAATGGTAATTTTATTTATGAAACTATATGGACATGGCAAAAATAAAAGTTTTAGAAGGAAAAGTTCAACAAATAGAGGTACAAGGTAGTTTAATAGATTCCAATCAATGGAGAGTGAGGTTTGACACTTTTTATTACTCATAAAATCATTATATGATAAAAAATATTTTTGTAAATTCCTTTATGAGTTCATTTAAAATAGCCAGTCTATAAAAATTTTAGACAAATTGACCTAGTCAACTAATTTGACTAAGTTATAGGTGTTTCTTCATCCAAAGGACCTATTTCATGATTTGAGGCATTGATTAATTTATAAAAATAAATATTATTTAGGATTTAATGGTTTAATTATATATTTTATATCCATCAAGTGCAAGAAGTTAGACTAGTAGGCCTAATTGGCCTAGTAGAGATATTTGGTTATTCAATTAAAGATGAAAATGGCATAAAAGGAATATAAAATGAGTTCATGTGGAGTAATAACACTTAATATCTGGTCTTATGTCACAAAAAAATGATCTAAATAGTATTCAAATTCAATTTTCATGAACAATTGGTCCTTGAGTTGTCAATCAACACATAACTAGTCCTTACCATGAGTTAAGTGATCTAAAGTGGAATCAATGCATATTCCATAGTCTTAATGTAGGAAGTGGCCATTAACATAACTTGATATCATGTTAGTAATATTAATTTTGCAAGATATGGCATAGAAATCTATAAAATGAGTTTAAAAAAGTCAAATATGTCCCACTACCTTTTTTCAATGCCAAAGAGCTCATGTAAGGAACATGCAAAACAATAGACATGGAGAGATGTATTAAGGACCATTAATAACTATTTGTAAATAAATTATATTTTGATTTGATTGATATATATCTCTTTATTCTCTCCTCTATGCCACTCTGTTTGCTTCTTCTCTTCTCATGTTCTATATTATCATGATTTTAGGCCTTTTTTCAAGATCTCTCTATGGGGCGTGATGAAACTCTACCAAGATTGATCTTTGTAACCTATTGAATCAATAAAATGGAATATTTTAACATATTTATGAGTTACATATAGTGTGTATATGCTTGTTTATATGTGTAAAAATGGGTGAATCTTCCCTTAGCATATCCTTACCACACCTATCTATTGATGAATTATCTTTTGTAGGTTATATGAAGTGTCAAATGTTGGTGATCATATTTGTAGTGTAATAAGGTTGAATAGTGTCTAAAATTATACCTCCTCCTCTTTACCTCTAATCCATATTCATACATTAAGACCTCCATGTGAAAAAATACTACAAAAGAAGCCCTAAAGATAGTCTCTGAGTCCATTTCTTGTCCAGTAGTGTTGTGTGAGTGCAAATTAAATGGATGAACCAGAAATATAGGTATATCACCATCATTAGAATAGGATTTACCTTTTTATTAATATAATTATTTTCATCCCAAATCAAAAAGTAGTTTTTAGTAAGTTGAGCATAAGTGATATATCAGAGGAGATAACCACATAATCTAGAGGTTTGATCTAAGTACAGGTAACCCACACCTATAGACCATTATAATGTTAGTTTAAGTTTGAAGGAAATATAATAAATCTAATTCATTAGGGTGAAATTTGGGTTACTAATAATATTGATTCATGTGAATTTTGTATTAGGTAACTAGAGTGTAAAGGTTATGATAAGAAGGTCTCCTATGAGACTTTTACCAGTCATATCACACTTTAAACTCCATCACCAATACTTATACACACAACATAACCTTCATAAGACACCTTATTAACATCTAGGTGAACAAGGACCTACAAGGGAGTGAAATAAATCACATTTTAAAGTATAAACAATCACAAATACACTTATATATTTTCATGAAAGAGATGCAATAGTTTACTTCTCATTGTAATAGGTTCATCAAATACAACATAGGTAGAGTTTCCTCATATCCAAAAGATAAATACAAAGAAAGGCCTTAAGACCTAAATATATAGAAGGATGGGAGAGTGAAATAGGAGAAAGTGGCATGGAAAATTGGATAAGGGGTCATAATTGATCCTCCTTCACTCCACCATTAGTTACATGTCTCAACATTTACTACATATTCCCTTCATACATTACTCTTATGGTTGAACAAGTGATTTAAATAAGCTCCTTGGAACATTGATGCATATTATTAATATATTTTAAATCATTAAGGTTATATGCATTCCACCATTTTCCCACTTATTCTCCTTTCATTAGTTACCAATGTTGAAAGAGGTCCTTTCAAACACATGCCTATGTAGGTTTAGTTTTAGGCCTTCGTAATTAAGAATACTCAGTTTAATGGTGAGATATTCTTTGGGTGAATTGAGACATACAAATTTATTAATGGTCCTTAAATTATAATGGATTATAATCCCTCATTATTAATCAACCCTCATATGATGGGACTATCCTCCTTTAACCAAGATGACTTAGATTTATAGGCTCTCAACATGGTCTATGAGTGTACAGATTTGGGCTTGTTGCATGTTAATTAGTTGACTTGAACCTTCCAAGGGAAAGATCCTACTACTTTCTCTCACCTTCAAATCTACATCTTCCCAAGATTAAATTATAACACAATGTATCTTCAAACTTACACACACACTTCTACCTTCTCCCTTGATGTTCTTGACTGGGTTTTTTTACCTTGGGAGATTGATATAATGGATATTTATCCCTTAAATTATCATAATTTATTAATTCTATTTAGTCATTTTGAACCTTGAAACTCTTCACTGTCATTTCCTTAAATTTCACTCTTGTCTCAAACACACATAATTCTCTCCAAATCTTGTTCCTTGTAACTTTCTACCTCATCTTACCAGTTGGTTTTAAGTGATAGCTAGACTTCTATATAGATAGAGGAAAGGCATTTGAATGATGTCAAGATACAATAGTGGCCTTAGGAATCTCATTAGTATTTTATAACTTTCATTCAACGTGGAGAGGCACCACTCTAGCAATGAGGTTAATTGAGAGAAAGAAAACACATTACCTTAAACTCCTTAAACTTACCTTAGTTTCTACTAACTAAGGAAACATTGACTACTTTTTGGTCTTCAAACTTGTTTTCCATGGTTAGGGTTTTCTTATGTTTCCTTGGCATCTTGGCATAGTGGATTATACTCAATTAGTGATCTTATATCTCATGTAGATGGACTTCTTAAACAACCCAAGCACCTTACATCTTGAGCCAACAATCATGACTATTGTAGGTGGTCATCTAGACTAAGTTTCAACCCTTTCCATCAATTAGTCCACCAAATACCTGTTTGAGTGAATTAGGATTGATGAGAACTGAACTTTAGATGATTTACCATATTGAACCTAGGTCAAGTGTTATTGAGACCTAATTTGGGTGCCATAATATAATACCCTACTTCTCAAACCCCTGCTACATGATAGTATTATAGGTAGTGATCTCTTGAGTACCTTAGTCTCCTTTATATCCATCTCAAATTTTATCCTTAATTATATTCACTACATTGTGTGGATTATTAAGGTGACTATATTGAGTTTTAAAATTGGATGGATTAGCCTCCTTGACTTAACTTTTTGCCTCTTACCAATCATTATTCCCACCATCACCTTGCATATGTTTGTACTCTCATTATTCCTCTCATAAAATTGTGTTGGTAAAGTGATTAAATCTAGATTATAGAATTAATTTGATATGTTAGGTTATTCTTGGAAGTTTCTTCACTATTCTCCATTAGATGGTATATCATGTTACTCTTTTCTTGGTCATCTCATACCTCTATAATATAAGTAAAACTTGTTTGCATTATGAAATATGAAGAAACATGGAGTTTTGTTTCATTCACAATCCTCACATGTGACAAATAGGTTGATGGTGGTGGATATGGTCTCTTAGGACCTTAGGAACACACATAAACCATTCTTTTTTCATAAACTCTTCAAAGATATACCAAAACCATTATACTTTCTCAACCTTACATAGATGAAAGATTTCACATGAGTGCTTAGATTATTAGTGATTTTGCATGAAGATAAAGATATGAACCTATAAAAAATGTCATGGATAATAAGGTTAAGGGGCCCCCTTTCTATTCCCAAGATACTAGCTCTTGATCTTATCTCTCATGCTCATACTATCCACAAACCTGAAGAGATGTCTAGTCTACCAAGGAACTAGGTGGAGAGAGAAAGCTAGTTTCGAGCCTATCTTGAATCATTTAAACATGAAACCTCTCCTAGACATCCATAGTAAAATCCTATATGGACATATAGTAATCATGAAACCTCTCCTAGACATTTATGGCCATACAAGTCCATACAACCTACAAGAAACACTTGAAAACACCATTTTTCCATAATGTTCTTGATGTTTTAACCTTGAACTAACATTTGAGGCTAAAGAGAGGAAGAAAAAAGTAAAATTACTTTTAAAACTGATGATATGATAAGGGGATTTGAAAATACACTTTTTTCCATGTGTGGGGGCCATGTGGCTAGTGGAGAGGTGGTTATGGGGTTTAAAATGACCTTTTATGACATAGAATGCCTAGTTATGACCTTATGACCTAGTGGGTATGAGTTTAGACATCCTTAATTTTTATATTAATTCTCATTTTCATATTTAAATGATGTCAAACTTATGATATGGATCCATAAGAATGCCAAACATGCTTACTACCACTCTTCTAGGCCTAACAAAGACTAGGACAACTTTCTTACTCACTCCATGATCACTATGACTACTAGTACATCATCAAAGAGGCATAAGGAAGTCATGAAATAATTATATTACAACATATTCTATGGAACATCATGACACTATTAAAAAGGTTCAAAGGTTTGTAATAGGCATTCATGAGACTATGACCAGTTGATGTTCTTTAGGTAAGCTCACAAGGGTGTTCATGCAATTTTTTTATGGTAGGGGATGACATTTGGCTTATGGGGATATAATTACAATGATTCCCTAACTAAATAAATACATTTATATATCAAAAAATATGCAATTACTATAATCAAACACTCATTCCAATAAATAATTCAACAAATCAAGATTCTAGATAACACAATGCCCATATACCAAAAGGCCCATATATACAAATACATACAATGTGTGTATGTGTTTATTTGTTTTTTTTGTTTTTGTTTTTGTTTGTGTGTGTGTGTGTGTGTGTGTGTGTGTGTGTGTGTGTGTGTGTGTGTGTGTGTGTGTGTGTGTGTGTGTGTGTGTGTGTGTGTGTGTGTGTGTGTGTGTGTGTGTGTGTGTGTATGTACTTATGTGTCTATGTATATATATTCATATATATACATATAATTATATACACACACACATACATACATAAATATATAAACACACACACACATATATAACTCAAAAAAAGTTTTAATATAATAATAAATAATCACACAATAATCAAAATTTTCTCACCAAGACCACCCTCTTCACTCTCACTCTTAGATACATCAACACTAGAACTATATTCCCTCACATCCCCTCTAGATATCATCTCCCATATTTATCCCATAGGATTATCACCTTGACCATTATCTTTTCATATTGTCATTATAGATGAATGTAGTCGTCTATGATCCTACCACCTACACACCAAAAATATTAGGTGGGGACATAGCCCATCCCTAAATCTTAGCATGTGCCTCATCTCTATTAGTAATTGATCATCTATAAGTCATATTGTCAATGGTAACTCAATCAAATAGGTGCACATGAGTGCCTACAACTCATATGGACTTATACACTAGCCCATCTTCTATAACATCATCAAGGATGTTTTTTTTTAGATCTCATAGTCCAACCTTAATAATGGTCTCCTAGTACTCATCTTCTCTTAAACCTAAAAATACCAACACAATGCATCAAATATTTAATTGATATGTCAAACACTAAACTAAATAAGACATACAAATCCAAAATGACAATGTACCTTTAACTACCCTAATTAGATCTAAGCTAATACATCATATATGATAGCCCCATCTCTTAAAAAAGTGTTACATATCTATGTTTCCTTTACCACACTGTGTAGGCATTAGTTACTTATACATCATCTACATTAGTTATATCCATCACTGGATCTCACTCTATCATCATAATTAGAACCAAATCAATAGATATTGGTCTCATCATACTAACCACCCTTACTAGAAACTATGAACTCCTCAACCATACCCATGGTACAGGTGTCATATATTAAATAAATAAAACTATCATGTCAAAATACCATACTAAAAATACCTCAAACACATTGAACCAATGGTCATGTAACCAATAGCCCACTTGAACCTATCTTAGTTAAACACCATCCTTAGGCCACCCCTAAAAGACCCTATAGGGTATCCAAATAATGTTTCTAGTTATCAACTAATTAAACACATATTAATAGTGAATTTTTATACTTCATTACATGTTATCCATACCAATTCATCTCTCTAAAAACATCTATGGGTGTTCCCAATCCATATATAGAAACCCATCTAGTCTAGTTATTATAATATGATCATAAGCTAAAAAATCTAATAAATTCGAAGACCCAATATTGCTAATAGATAAATCCTAAGTAAAATGGTAAAAGTACCAATACAAGTGGGATATAATAGTAAGACCCCATGAATACATGGTATTATGCTCCTTTATATCCTAAAATATACCATGCATCTTGTATGAGATAGATACCCCACTCACATCCAAAACAATGAAGGAAGCCAATAGCACCATCAAAAACTTCCACAACTATAAAACATAACCACAATAATTAAAGACAAAGACACATCACTAAAAATCCTTGTCTAATGGATCCCCATGGGCATATTTGATAAGTACCATATGGACTAATCTATATCTCTATTTCTAGTAGCCTCTTGTAACATTGTCTATCAACTAGTAATGGACAATCTCAATATCCTATAGACATCTTCCAATGTCATAATGACCTCCCTAGTGGGAAAATAAAATGTACAAGTCTTAAAATTCTACCTATCACTCAATTTCATCATCATATGGGAGTCCAAGGGCATCATATCATGTGATTATAAACCCAATATAACATTATCAATCACTTCTCTTTCATCATTTGTTAGTGGTAGTCCACATAAGCACTCCATCATTTAACCACTCTAAAACTCTATCATATGTTCATCCACTACAAAACATAGTCAAATATGGAATTAACATCTCTAAATTATAAATAAACATGAAATAGGAATATTTAAACAAAAAATAAAAGAAAAACTAGAAAAATTGGCTTTGGTGGACATTAGTGCTACACCTACAAGAGTAGTGTTGTACCTAAGATGGTAGTGTCGTAGCCTATGACACTAACATAGTCCTTGAGACTCTAGCATGTTCCTCTTAATAAAGGACCTAAACTACCAAATTTTCACTAAAAAGAATGAAAAGAGTAATAAATATGTAAAAAACAAGGAAAAGTATAGGTTCCTTACTAGGGTTACCTCTTTTGTATCCTAGATGAGTACCTCCACCTCCTCATAGTGGTCATATTTTCTTCATCTCCTCAACATGTTTTTAAGTTCAAAGATTTTTTATCTTAAGTTAATTTATTAAAATGATTATCAAACTAACAAACCAACGTATTTAACCCATGCTTTAAAAATGACACCTACCTAATGTTGACCTTGTGCATAAATTTCACCAACTAATACCATATTCTTCCAAATGTGATATCTCAAGAATCATAGATTTCATTTTTGATCTGTTTCTTATGCATGTAAATCGATCATGAAATCCCCCAAACCATTCTAGTTACACTATTATTATAATAAAATTGACTCCACAAAGTGACAAAACCTATGCTTCCTTAACAAAATAACTATAGACCACAATCTTATATTGGCCTCATTTTCCAAAAACAATTATGTTACAAACATATAAAATAATCAATCTTATGCTCATATTATAAATTTTAATTATCACTAACATTATTACTAGCATCACTTTTGGGTTAACACCCTTACCATAATCTTAGCTATCTCGCCAAAAGGGGGAATACATACACTATTCATACCATTTTAGACACCCATATTTCATGATTCAGATACCCAAATATATCATGATTAAGATACCTAAATATAAAATTATTTAAAAACCTAGTTATATAGTGATTTAGATAACTAGATATATAATGATTCAGATACATAGACCGATTTAATTACAAAGATTAATTCATATACATAGATTGATTCAAATACAGAGATTGGTTCAAACACAAATATTAACTCAGGTTAGCTCATATTGACTTAGATTGGTTCAAATTGACTCATATTATTTCATATTGGCTTAGATATTTAGATACATAAATTTTATCAAATGTTATGACAAGGAGGTTGACTCAGATTTATAGGGTTCCATGATCTTGTCAAATATTGGTTCACATTATCATATTTTGCATAGTGTTTCAAAATAGTTATAGACTTATATTATGACTATGGGTGCATGTACATGTTACACCATGCCTATAAAGATACATGTTTATGCATAGGTCACATAGTTACATTACTTATATATAATGTTTGGGGTCATGATGGAGAGCACGAGTCCTTAATCTCACAAGATTCCACTAGGTTATATATATGGAATGACACATTATACCATTATCTACTTGCATATTATCATATTACATTTATTTTCACTAGGTTGTCCCTAGAATTTCACTAGGTTGGGGTCATATCACTAACTACAATAGTTGATCTATAGATTATCACCAAACCTAGATTACAAAGGCTGATCAATAGTCTCAAGCTTTGAAAAAATTAATTATTATAATAAGTTCACATACAAAAAATGGGGAAATTAGGGATTTTTTTTCACATTTACACATCACTTCTTAGATTTAGCTCACATGCTAGAGTAGGGGTAATAGGGCTTGTTTATCCATACTTTCATATACCTCTCATAAATCAATTCACATATTAGGGTGGGAAATAAATAGGGTTTTGTTCTTCATAATTCATTTCATCATTTAGATTAAGTATAAGGGCATCCAAATTGTGGATTTACTCTTCACAGACAATATTCCATCTCCAATCCACTTCTCTGGCCAAGAAGTGGGCCAGCCTAGATCAAATTTATCCTCCACATAGATTGATTACAAAGGTAAGTATAGGTATGCATTTAATTTTTCCTTTTACTATATCACTTCCATTTCATTTCATTATTATAATAAAAGGGGGGCAAACGTACACACCCTACTTTGGTCAAGTAATGATAAGTATTATGTATTTTGTTGATAATTCATGAGAAGGTCTTCTTGATGAATGTGAGTCTCATTTGCATGGTTATTTCAGGTATTTGATCTATATTATGACTTATTTCCCTATTTTATACAGCCTTAGTGGTCTTATGTCATCCCATCCTAGTCATAGGGGCACTTAGCCTGTTTTCATAGTCTTCACCTAGATTTGTGTTCCCAAGACACTAGTGCAATCTTGGACACTAGCATAGTGCACTTGTGTCTATTTCAATGTTAGTGTCTAATGGTCACATTTTTAGTGTGTTTTGGGACCTAAACCTTCCTTGATATTTATCTTATTATTTTATCTTTATTTTGTGTCTTGTCATCATATAAATAAGGGTCTTATATTCAAATCAAATTTCCTTTTATACAAAGAACCTCATAAGGAATTTTACATCTAGGTCTTACTATTTTTGAACATAATTACATAAAATCAGTCAATAGTATAACTCAACACACTGCATATTACTTAGCAACACACATAGACTTACATGCTTGATCAAAGAAGGGCCTAAGTGAAAGTCATTCTAGCATACCTTGCATGTTGATTATGCATGTTCCCTAAGGCAGAACTACATGTGATATAAGACCCTTATAATTTTTATAATTGTAAGAAGTTATTAGGATATCAGAGGTTGTACATCAAGTGATCATAACATCCCATAACCCTATTTTTGTCTTACTTTAACATTTTGATATTGTTGTTATTTCATGTGTAGAGGTTTTCATTAGGTTTTGGAAAAGATATATAAAAATGACATAGACAAATGATAATAATGTAAAAATGTGCCTACATGTCTCTAAAACCCTCTCACAACATCCCTACAAGTCTCAAGTAGTTTTTCCAAAGGACACTAGCATAATGTGATACTATCCTAATAATTATACTACTATTTAAAGGTAATTTGCAACCCCATTTATAGAACGAATGAATCCTAACTGATATCCAAGCCTTTTCTATCCTTCTTGACATTCTAAAACACTTGTTTCACTCTAGATAAGTCAATTTTCTCATTGTGCATACATCTTAGGTAAATTAGTCTAATATATTTATTTGCAATATTTGTCTCAATTTACCCTCTATACCTAACCCATTCAACAAACTAGGATTTACATGTTCAATTATTTAAAATTTAAGTCACACACACTCACACACATGCACACACACACATGCATGAACGCATGTGCACACACATAAAAAAAGAAACATAAAAATGTTGGAAGCATAATGATTAATAAGGGGCTGAGTCAGTAATTGAAAAACTTGTACAACTTTACTTATTCATTCATTAACTATCAAAATAATATAGTGAACTAGCAACACCTTAAGAGCCATGAGCTTGCGATAAGAGAATAACACATAAACCACTTATTTGAGTGGGAAAACCTCAAGGGGAATAAAAACCATATATATATATATATAAATTGAATACAATCCTCTAAGACAAACATCAATATTTAGTGAAGCATCAACTTCACTTGGATCACTAACCCCAACTATCCAATAACCCACTTGACTAAGGTTTATGAGGCACCTACTTGCATGGAGCTACCAACCCCATAGATGACTTAGCATAAAATTAAAACCTAATTACCTTGATAAAATTTATGAAATATTATTTCTCAAATAAATAATTATGATCACATTTTCATCTCCTCACACTCTTAGCCTTCTCAAACTACCTTCCAAGCGCCTTCGCTCAACTAGGTCTCTTCAAGATAGATTAGGTAATTTGACCTTGATATTCATGTATATTACCCATATTAGATATTCATGGTAATTTATATGTACAATTATTATTTTATAAAATATGTTATTTATCTCTTAAAAGTGATATATCTTCCACTTCAACTCTCACATTCACTAACTAGCCAATTAGGCCTTGATCTTATACTAGGTTCTTGTTCATACAACTCTATGTTGGCCATAAACAATTGACCACTTATATTTTCAATAAAATATTCCTTGTGACATTAAAAAGACATGAATCAAACGTTTCAATAGTTTTCTCCAATCATATAGGACCAAAACCCTTTTAGGCCTTAAGGAGACCTAATTCAATTTGGCCTTCATTAATACATGTTACCCATTTAAGTCCTTGGAACACTATAAAAGTTATCACATAGAAGTAAAATAAATATTTTCATAAAATTAACCCTTAATAATATCATATTATTTCCATGACCCATTTTATCTCCAATCACTACTTGAATCATGCCATTAGTATTGTTTACAATTAGGCCTATGCATATCAAAAAAGTCTGTCTTGCATAACTAAAGCATAACAACAATTTTTACAACTATCCATGGTAATAAAAGACATATAAAAAATATAAATTACCTTAGGTTCATCACCACATTATCTATACTTAAAAAAATATGGTAAAATTACTCAATCCCTTCTTTGGAAGTAGCCCACTCATAATTGACAACTAGACTCAAACCATAGTCATGAACATTTGAAATTATGACACTTAAAATAACATAATAAAATAATTAAAATTAATTAAAATAACCTAAAACATCCCAATAAAAAAACACAACAAATCATAATATTTAATGTAAATATTGGTTTTGCAGACCAATCTCATGATGTCATTGTACATAGACCTCATTGAGCTAGAAAAGTCAACTTGATAATAATTTTTTGCTATATACAATGATCTCAAAATATTATATCCAACATGAACAGGTATTAAAAGTATTGAAAAACTTATCCATTTAATTGGATTCATTCCAAATCCATGATAACACATCCCTAATCAACTTCTCACTTTTGGTTGGGGTTCTCACAGTTTGTACCATTAGGCCTATTAACGACTAGTCAACTTGTATGACTGGTTTAGTACCCTTAAGGGATATAAAATAATCATAAACCAATATGGTCATAAAATAAAAGTATAAATATTTAAAATTCATCCATTTATCAACTTTTACTTGGACAAATCTGATACAACAAATCTCTAATAAATAAGGCCTTTCTTATAAGGTCCACTCACTCACCTAATAAACCAATCACAATTTTAGGTGCATGGGAGAGTTTTATACATTATCAAATATCTATTATATTAATTTTAGATAATTATAGGCTATTTTAACAATATATTTCACATTGGGTTAGTGTTAGGGTTTTAGAGAGGGTTAATATTATTTCTAGTATTAATGATTGTCCATAGAGTACTACCCCTAATTTCAAAAGCTAACGCCTATATACATGTTATATATGAAACCTTACCCATATATCCTCAACATATAAATTTCCCATTTAGGTGTTACACATGCCAATGAAAACTTAAAATACCTTCTTGGGTTGAGAACCCTTCATTTTGTTTACTTGAGAGACCTCAAAACTACTTTCCATGCCTTTTAATGAAAATTTTGACCTCAAACTTGGTTAACACATATAGAAAAATATATAATTCCATTTAAAATCCTCACATGTTCATTATTATCTTGAAATCTGGATAGCATACCTCATTTGGCCACCAATTATTTCTTTGCTTGCTTAGTCCTTGACTTACAAACTACATTAGGCCTTGAAACTGACCTTTAAGAATCTTTTCATGTACTCTCTACCTCATTTACATGGTCACACAACATATCAAGTGATAAAAAAAAGTCAAACATCCTTCATATGCCTTGACATAGATCATGATGCCTCATTAGGCTAAGTAGGGTCTAGAGGTGGTCTAGTTGCATACTAGGTTTATAGGTCTATGCTCACTCTGAGACTCTCATGAGTGATATAATTCCTCATATTCATGATAAAATAACCTCATACCACATATCATTTCTATGTGTATCCATCTCACTAGGCAATCATATTCATACCTTCTCACAAGGTCTCTTCATGTAATGACTAGTGTCATGACTAGGCTTCTTAAGCTCTTGAAACTTGACAACTGACCTTGAAACACTTCTTGATGATATTATACCTTTCTCACATGTATTACATGATCCTAAGATAGTTTAATACCTCTCAATGATTATATCAAACAAGAACATTCTTTAATAACCTCATGAATACCTTTCTTAAGAACCTTTGACATTAATAATAACATTAATGCCAAACTTCAACAATAGGAACAATGCTAAAAAAATCTCCCCCTTTGTCATTGATATAAAAAATAACTATAAACTAATCATTCTTATCTCCTAATTATGGTCTCTCTCCCACTTTGACATAAATGATAAAGTGATGTTTTCAACTCTTTTCAACCAAAAAACTCAACACATAGGACTTATGAGTTTATGAGACATAATACAAACATTTCCCCTATCTCCATTCATACCTTCCTGAAATAACTCACATATTCTTGGAGCTAACGAGCATGATTATCTCCCCCAAAGTACTTGAATTTTTCAATGATTTTTAGGAGTAGGAATTACACCCAATTCTTGTCTTAGGTGTTCAAAAGTTTTCTTTGGAAGTGGTTTCGTCAAGATGTCTACAATATGATCATATGTAGAAACATATTCAATTTTTACACTTATTTCACTTACCTACTCTCCTAGAAAATTATACTTGATGGGAATTTTCTTGGGAATTGAGTGCATGATAGGGTTCTTTGAGATTATTATAACATTTGTATTATCATAATAAATAGGGCTAGGACCACCATACTTCACCTTATAGTCTTGTAGGGTATGTCTCATTTATAGGACCTGAGTACAAAATGAAGCTACTACAATGAATTCATCCTCATAAGTAGAAAATTCCACTAATTTTTTATTCTTTCTTATCCATGAAACCAAGCACCCACCTAGGAAGAAGGCTCCTCTACTAGTACTCTTCCTATCATCTATACTTCACATCTATGTAGGATATCAAATTGAACACCTTGCTTCTTAGATACCAAAATCCATACTCCATAGTCTCCTTGAGATACATCAGTATCCAATTAACTACTTACAGATGATTCTCTTTTGGATTTTCTTGAAACCTTCCCATAAGACCTACTACTTGCATGATGTTAGGTCTAGAGGTAGTGGTGTACAACAAACTTCCAATCATTGACCTATATGACATTTGATTTACCTTTAAATAATCATCCTCCTTGCTCAACTTACCATGTGATCATTAGTGTACTAACTAATTTGTAATATTCCATCTCAAACTTCTTTAACATCTCTCTTATGTACTTGGCTTGTGAATTGAATATACTTTTTTTAGACTGAGGGATTTGTAACCAAAGAAAGAATGATAGTTCTCCTAGCATGGACATCTCAGACTCTTTCCTCATCACCTCTATAAAGGCCTTGGTCATGTTATCATTATTATAACCAAAGATGATGTCATCCACATAGACAACTACTATTAGTTGATGGTCATCTTATGTCTTGATGTATATATTACTATCTTTAACTCCTCTTTTGAATCCTTGATCTAATAGATACTTGTCCAACCTAGCATACAAAGCCCTAAGAGCTTTTTTTAGACAATAGAGAGCCTTGTTTAGTCTAAAAACATAGTATTTGTCATATGATAGTTATAACCATTTAGTTTTCTCAATGTACACTTCCTCTTCCAAATTTCCAATCAAAAATGTAGATTTGACATCCATCTAGTATACCTTGAATCCTGCATATGCTAGAAATAATCTAATGGCCTCAAATAATGTTACTAGTACAAAGATCTCCTTAAAGTATACCCCTTAAAATTGTGCATATCCCTTTCATACCAATCTATCCCTACTCTTAGTGACTTATCCATCTCTATTCAAGTTGTTTCTAAACACCCATTTTGTGTTAATGACATTATTATCTTTAGGCCTAAGAACTAGTTCCCAAGTCTCATTATTCTCTATTTGGTCTAACTCATCATTCATAACACCTATATAAAATTTTTATTTACTTGATTATATAATACTCTTAGGTTCAATATTGGATAATAGAGGAACATTATCTTGATTTAGATTACTTACGAATCTTCTCCTTGTTTCCATACTTGTATTCTTATTACCAATGATTTGAGATTTAGGGTGATCTCCTTAAATATGTCTTGAGGGTAATTTTTAGTTCTATCTCTCTTCAAATTATTCTTCTTACTAATAAAACTCTATAGTCTCCTCTCCATTCTTAAGGTCCAGATTCTCTAAAGTGTTCTTTGACTATGAGTGAGATTTTGTTATCTCATCAATCTTCACATTGATATTTTCCACTATATTTTGTAGTCTTTTGTTATAACATATATATGTTGATATCAATAATGAGTTTCTTAATAGTATGCCTTAATTATATCTATAATCAAACTTTCCCATGTTTTCATCATCTTTTTTGATGAAACATTATCTCTAAAACACTCTAAAGTGTTCCACATTGGTAGGTCTACCCTTTCATAGTTCATAATGAGTCTTGTTACCATTAGTCCTTATATGTCATATTTAAAAATGTATACAATATTGATTAAAATCTATCTCCAATATCCATTAGATAAAGACTCATTTAGCATAATTATATCCATCTCTTAAACTATCATTTTCTTCTTTTCCACTACCCTATTATGTTGAGGTGTCCTAGTTATTGAGAATTATCTCCTTATTTTATGAACCTCACAAAATTCATCAAACTCATTGGACCAAATCTCTCTCCATTTATCAGATCATAGGAACTTTATCTTCCTATTCTTATTATTCTCAAGAAGAGTCTTGAATGGTTTGAACTTGTCAAGAGATTTAGATTTTTATTTCAAGAATGCAACATAAGTCATTATTGTGTAATCATCAATGAGTAACATGAAGTAACTATCTCCTTGAATGCTTTGAATTATTATAGGCCCATAGAAATCAATGTGTATTAACTCTAAGGTCTTGTATTAGAGTACTCATTAGACATTAACCTTCTTCTAGTATGCTTACCCTGTTGACATGATTTACAAAGGTTTGTATGTTTGATGATCTTCGGCATGTTCTTCATAGACTTCTTAGTGCTAATATTGAGCAGGTTGTCAAAGTTTAGGTGACCTAAACTTTTTTTCCATAGCCAAAATTCATCTATTTTTCTCATGAATCATTTTTAATTTTTGATCTCATTTAATACATATATGTTGTTTTTAGTCCTCTTGGCATTGCCAATTAGCCTTCTTAATCTAGCTCTCCTTATATCATACCCTCTATCATGAAAGGTTAGTGGGTTTACTTAATTACACATTTGAATTACACTGAGAAATTTATATTTCAAACCTTCCACATACAACACATTTTATGTCTTAGTCTTTCCATTATCCAAACTCAAGACACCATTGCCAATTATATTGGTAGTTATGTTATCTCCAAACCTTATTGTTCCTATAAAATTCTTATTTAATGAGATGAACTTATTTCTATCTCATGTCATGTGGATTGAACAACCTTTATATATATACCATTTCATGCCTTCATGTTGAATGTGAAAGGAAGTATGACCTAGCACAAAATTCACTTTGTTCTCTTATTCCTCCTTGGCAAATAGTTCATCTTGATTCTTGAGCTCAATATGATATATCCTAACTTTATTTGGATTCCATATCAATGTTTGATTATTATTATGAATTATAGGAGCTTCATATGTCTTTTTAAATCTTGTGGGCCTTTTAACTTTATTAGATCATAATATTGCAATGTGTCTTAGATTGTGACATATGTAGCAAACAACATTTTTATACTTACCATGGTTCCATGATGACTTATCCTTTATTACATTGGGCTTACTAATTGATCTTTTCATGTTGGTACTCTTGACTTATTATAACTTCTCACTCTCTCTCTCTAAAACTTTCTAATTTTGTCTATGAGATGCTCATGTTCAACCTTCAAGGAATTTAGATCTATCTTCAACTGGTCATACTCAACTTATTTTTACTTAAACTTTGTTTTGACCCCTTCTAACTAACTCTTGATATCCTTGATAGTCTTATTTTGCTGTTTTAAATCATCAAGGGAACTTATGAGCTCAAATTCAAGGTCTTATTTAGCTTCTCCTTCTTCACTATAATAGTATAATTCTTCATCATACATTTTGTCTTCTTCCTATTGATCACAAGACATTCTTGTACTTCTTAGAATCACCTTCAACCTACTAGACTTGCCTCAAAGGACCAGGATATGATACTAATCATTAAAATGATAATGAATAAGAGGGGGGTGAATTATTCATTGAAAAACTTTACAAATTTACTATATCATTCATGAACTATTAAAATAATATATTAAAATAGAAACACATTAAGAACCACAAGCATGAGACAAGAACATAGCACATAGAACACTTATTTGAGTGGGAAACCCTAAAGAGGAAGAAAAACCACTAAAAAATGTAAATGGAATATATTAATATAATAAAAACATCCATATTTAATGAATCATCAACTTCACTTGGAGCACCTACCCTAACTAGCCAAGTACCCACTTGATTAGGCTTTAGAAAGCACCTACCTACAAGGAGGCACTAAACCCCTATATAACTTAGCACCAACTCAGACACATAATTTACATGATCACCTTTATGACATATTTCTTCTCAACCAAATTATGATGACTACCTCTTCAACTCTTCACACTCTTACCCCTCTCAAATTTCCTTCTAAACTCCTTTGATCAACTAGGTCTCTTCAAGATAGATTATGTCATTTAACCTTGATATTCATATACAATACCTCTATTATATTCATGATAATTTATCTTCACCATGATTATAATTTAAAATTCCTCATTTATATATTCAAATTGCTATATCTTCTATTTCGACTCACACATTCACTGACTAGATAATTAGGTCTATTAAGCCTTGTTCTTATACTAGTCTCTTGATCATACACCTCGTGGTTAGACATGCACACTTTAAAACTTATATTTTAAATAAAATAGGCCTTATAAAATTCCAAAAACATTAATAAAAAATTTAAATATCTTGGTCATATCATATATGACTAAAATCCCTTTTAAGCCTTAAGGAGACCTAATTTAATTAGGTCTTCATTAGCACACGCTACCCTTTAAACTCCTTAGAACACTCTAAAACTTCTCAAATGGAAGGAAAAAATAATATTTAAATAAAATATACCTTTAATAATATTTTAATATTTCCATGACACCTTTTATCTCTAATCACTACTTGAAGTATGCCATTAGTACTGTTTACAATTAGGCCCACACATACCTAAAAAGTCTATCTTGAATAACTAAATCACAGACACAATATTTAAAAATAAGATATAGATAATATAAATCAACTAATTATTAATAAAACATGATTTATATGTCGTAACTTAGGGTAGAAGTACTGAACCCTTCTCTGTAAGTAGCCCACTTAGAATTGCCAACTAGCCTCAATAAATAGTCATGAAAATTTGAACTTATGACACCTAAAAGAACACAATAAAGGACATAAAATTCATGAAAAATTTCCTAAAACATCATAAAAATAACCTCCAACAAAAATTTCATAATATCTAATGGTAATATTGGTCTTACAGACCAATCTCATGACCTCATTATACACAAAAATCACTAAGCTAGACAAGTCAACTTGAGAGAAATATTTTGATATATAAAATGTTCTCAAAATATTTTATCAAAAATGAAAATGTATTAAATTTATTTAAAAAATTATAAATGTAATTTTATCCATCACTAATCCATGATAACACATCCCTAATCAATTTCTCACTTCTGCCTATGTTTCTCACTATTCGCACCATTAGGCCTGTAAATGACTAATCAACTTGTATGAATTATTTAGAACCAATAAGGGATAAAAAATAATAAAAAACCACCATGGAAATAAAATAAAATTTTAAATATTCAACATTCATCCATTTATCAACTTTGACTTGGTCAATTATGACTACTACAATAAATGTTAAAGAAACAAGGCCTTTCTTATAAGGTCCACTCACTCACCTAACAAACCAATCACCCTTGGATGTTCCTAGGAGAGTTATATAGATGATAAAATAGTTTTTATATTAATTTTATATCATTTTTTATTTTATTTTAAATGAGATATTTCACATTGGGTCGATGTTATTATTTTAGAGAGGGTTAACATTATTTTTGGTGTTAACAATTTTTCATAAAAGAATTCCCCTCATTTCCAAAATTAATGCTTATAGATATTAGCTAGTACCCTTAAAAGTTTCTAATAAATATATTATGTTCCCATGAATAGGTAACAAATTCCAATGAACACTTGAAAAACCTTATCGAGTTTAGAACCCTTCATTTTGTGCACTCGAGAGACCTTAAAACCAATTTTCATGCCTGTTCTTTCAAACTTTGACCTCAAACTGGGTCAAAAAACCTAGGACAATAGATAATACTAATTAAAATGATCAAATTCTCATTATTATATTTAAATATAAATCTCATACCTCATTTAGCCACCATTTCTATTTTTTTATCTTAGTCCTTGACCTATAAACTACATTAGGCCTTAAAATTGACCTTCAAGCCTCTTTTCATGCACTATCCACCTCACTTACATGATAAAAAAAATATATAAAATGCTCAAAAAAATTAATAAATCCTTAATATTCCTTGATAATAGATCATGATGCTTCATTAGGCCATGTAGGGTTTAGAGGTGGTCTAGTTTCATACTAGTTCTATAGGTCCTACCCCTGTAGGCTCACTCTGAGACTTTCATGAGTGCTCCAATGCCTCATATGCATGCTCAAACAACCTCTTGAATTTTTTTGATGAATCTATGCATCCATATCACTAGGACACCAAGCTCATACCTTCTCGTAAGGTATCTTCATGTAATGGCCAATGTCATGACTAGGCTTTTCAAGGTCTTGAAACTTAACAACTAACCTTGAAAAACTTTTTGATGATCTTATAACTTTCTCACATGTCTTAAATTATCATAAAAAAATTTATTACCTCTCAACTATGCTATCAAACAAGAACATTCTTCAATCATCTCATGATCAACTTTCTTAAGAACCTTTGACATCAATGACAACATCAATGCCAAAAATAAAAAATAGGAATAATGCTCAACAACAAACACACACAAACAAATTTTATAACTTTAATTAGATATAAAATAACTTTATCGAACCTCATTCATTTTAGATTTTAATTCATTATATTAAAAATATAGATGAGATACATAGATATATGACTACCCATGTCATGCAAGACTTCATAAATTATAGTTTTCTTTGTATATATAAATGTATAGGTTCATAATAGTTATTCTAATACGTAGTTACAATTTTTATCCATGTGAAAATAACTATTCTTCAGTCATAATAAACATACTATAGGTTATCTTTTACTACTTTATTATTCATTATTCACATATGCAAGTATCTATACAAAACATATATACACTTATAGGAAGTATTTTTTTGATCACTCATGCATATAAAGCTAAATGGATATCATTTCCTTATCAACTAATGTCTTTTTCATATTCTCAAGCTGAACCCTATAACCAACTAAGGGTCAAATTGCATTTAGAATAAAAATCAAAATTTAAAACATGTTTAAGTTGTTCAACAACCCTAATCCAAAATAAATTGAAAAGAATACAATTTTTCTTTGTATGTATGTATACATGTGTGTGTATATATACACAAACATGTATATATATTCATATATATGCATACATATATATATATGTACATGTGTGTGTGCATACATAAATGTATGTATGTATGTATGTGTGTGTGTGTGTGTGTGTGTGTGTGTGTGTGTGTGTGTGTGTGTGTGTGTGTATATTGATTTTCAAAATATGAATATAATAATGTGTGTGTGTGTGTGTGTGTGTGTGTGTGTGTGTGTGTGTGTGTGTGTGTGTGTACATGTGTGTGTGTGCATACATACATACATACATGTATGTATGTATGCATGTATGTGTGTGTGTGTGTATATGTGTGTGTACACACACACACATTACTATATTCATATTCTGAAAATCAAAATTTAGCTAGTCCTCTAAAAATAGCTCAAGGGTTTTCAACTAGGGTTCATAAACTATACATTAACAACTATAATAAAGTAGAGCAACATCAAGGTAACAATTTATTCCATGTCTCATAATACTTGTCTTGACACCCTCAAGATTATAGGCTTGATAATGGGATTTGAAATCCCATTCCCTGGTCTACAATCCTAATAGGATAGGGTTTCATATAAGAGTTCATCAAACTATTTTTATATATAATAAAAATACCCTTATTTTAAAACCCTAGAACTCATTTTAAACCAAGATAAGAAAATGATGAACATGGTGTTTAAATTAAGTCTAAAGAACTCTTATTCCTTTGTAATATCTAAGTATCCTATTCTCTTCTCTTCCTTCTATCATTTGATTAACATGATCTCGATGTCATTTCTTTTATGTCACCATCTTAATTATTATCTTCTATAGATAGTGCATGATTTGAATAGCTTCCCTCATAGACACCTAATCGATCATGAGTTTGTCATTATGGCACTCTAGAAGGACAATTTTGATTAATTTGGAATTATACCTACTAAAGTGGAGTGGAAAAAATTTTATCTATTTTTTTTCTTATATTTCAAATAAATTGGACTATTTCAAACCATTTGGGAATCGATCAATTTGAATGAATTAGACTATTTTGAATAATTTGGACTTATACCCACTAAAGTAGAGTGGATACAATATTCTCTAAAAAATAAATTTCCCATATTCTAAATAAATTGGAGTGTTTCAAACTATTTGGGCATAGATCATTTTGAATTAATTGGACTATTTTGAATAATTTGGACTTATACCCACTAAAGTAAAATGGATAAAATTTTCTCCAAAAAATAAATTTCCTATATTCCAAATAAATTGGAGTGCTTTAAATCATTTGGGCATAGATAATTTTGAATAAATTGGGCTATTTTAAATAATATGAACTTATACCCACTAAAGTGGAGTGAAGAAAATTTTCTCCAAAAACAAATTTATTATATTTGAAACAAATTGGATTATTTCAAAGCATTTGGACATAGATCAGTTTGAATAAGGTTATATTTATTTTTTATTTTTTAAGATAAGTTAAAACAATTTAAAATGGACCCATACCCATAAAATAGATATCTAGAAGATAAGCATGAACAATAATAAAACAAAATAGAATAAAATAGGATCTCGATAGGAAAATCCCCCTACGGCTAGTAAGATATGAAAAGTTTCATCTAAAAAACTAGACTAAATAGAAGAAAATAAAAAAGAACCAACTAGTAAAATTTAGAATACATGACCAATTTCTTAGCCTCAGTGCTTTCCTAAGATTTTTTTCTCATTTTCTCTTTTGTGTGATTCCTAATATACTAATCTTTTTCCTCACCCTGCCTCTTGTGCTTTAGACTGGTAAGCTTAGGTTCCTCTTCTTTTTTAAGCTCCTTGCTATAATTTTATTCATTATTCCTATAATAAGTGTTAGTGCTTTGGGGATTGAAATAATCAAAACTTTCATGTTCTTTTCCTAGTTTCATTTATTCCATCTTATGATGTAGGAGGCCTTTAAGATTATCGACCTTGTCTGCTATTTCATTGCAAAGTAATTTTTGAATCAAGATTTTGGTGAAAATATTGTCAAGAGATCGCTAAATTTCATCCTTGTACCCTAAATACCCTGAAAGTAATGGGAGACATTTACTTAGGAATCTCTCCATCTTTACTTCTCACTCTAGAGTCCTATAAAAACTCAACTTTGGCTCATTCAATCTATTTTTTCCTTCTTTATCGGGTTTGGATTCTATGAAGAAATTCTCTTCCCTATCATATTCATCCTACTCACTAGGGATTTCAATCACCTCCAAGATTATTTTACACCATAATAGTTCCCCTTTCTTGACCAATAATATTATAAACCCTTGGTGGATAATATCTACTAAGGGGTTGCACTTAAAATTCATAATAATAGTTTTCAGGGATTTCAAAAGAAAAAACAAAAGATTGATAGTATGCCCCTTGAAGTGGTTAATCAAGAGTAAGTGAAGATAAAATATTACCATGTGTTTTCCCTCTAATGTGATGTAATGCATGATCTGTATATAGACATTAGGATACTTTATTGGTAGGTTAGTCCTCACAAACCCTTTTTGGGGCATAGCCTTGGGTTTTTTTTCTCCTTGTTGAAGAAAATGTTGATGAGTTCTTCCTTCCTCTTTTTATCCTTAAAATATTTGAAAATAGAATAGTCCATACCCATTATCTCCCTAATAAGCTCCTCAGTTATTAAAATTCTTAGCCAGTGCATACAAACTTCTCTATCTTTCCATTTTTGGGCAAAATCCTTGGATATTTTAGTATTGTGTCCTACCAATCATTCCTTGAAAGTCATCAACCCTCCTTTAACCATATTGTGGTTGACATACTCATCCACTTTGATGTCATCATAGGATATGGGTTTGAACCTATCTCGATCACCACCCATAATATATTTATGTAAACTTATTCTACAATCTTCCCATGCCAAACCCTTAGAACTATGATGTGTTTTGGAAATGTAGCCAAATAAATTATTGTTGAGGGAGGCCAGATTGAGTTGAATGTGCAAAGCCTTGAAAAAGGACCAATTAAAGATATCCTTGCATGAGTTGATATCTAATACCTTAATCTTAATTTGAATCATCATTAATAAGGCTATCGTTTCATTATGTAGGATGCACTTTATCAAAATTGATAAAAGGAGTGATATTAATAGGGAAATTATTATCATGCCAACTAGTGAAGGAGCTTTTATAACCCCTATATTAACCATTTTATCAGCACACTTAGACTGTTTATCAATGCTATTATGATTAATTTAGAATTATACCTATATAATAGAGTGAATAATATTTTCTCCAAAAATAAATTTTGTTTATTCCAAATAAATTAGACTGTTTAAAACCATTTGAGCATAGATAATTTCAATTAAATTTGTTTATTTTAAATAATTTTAAATTATACCCACTAAAGTAGAGTGGAGAATATTTTCTCCATAAATATGTTTTATATATTAAAAATACATTGAATTATTTCAAACCATTTGGGAGTAGATAATTTTGAATAGATTGGACTGGCCAAATTATGGATGAAAACATATTAAGAAATCTAGTTCATCAACATAATAAAATATCTTGACAATTATTTGTTATTCATTTGGAAGATCTTCATGAGAAAGTGTCAATATACTAATGGATCAAGTTGGTCAATTTAAATATAGATCGATGGAGTATCCACTTGCACTTAACCAGATCAAAGTAATTTTAAATTAGAATTGATTAATTTCAAATTAATTGAACTATATTTGAGATAATTTAGAATTGATTTGTATGAAATTTATGATAACGTTTATTACTAGAATTATAGTTTAAAATAAATAAATACACTTGAAAGAATCATAATATGGAAAAGTTACATCTTTTTAAACATTGGTTCACAGCTATTGGCATGGTTTTTTTGCTTTCTCCCAAGAATGTGATGAGAGACATCATTTTGATTCTCCAATCCTTTTCATATTTCTAACTTCCATTTCTAGTATATCAACTTGATGCAATATAACTCATTTTTTATTTTGATTTGTAACACAATTCTAAGAATTACAATCAATGACCAATGTGTTGGCAATTAAAAACTCATCTCCAAACATCCCTTTAAAAATAACTTCATCTAATTTATTTATGTTTATATTGAATGCCTTTAAATATATTTTTCCCCAAATAAACATGAAATTTGAACTTGTGTAACCCATGGCTTGAATGAGTATCGTCAAATGATTATCCTCTATCATTGACCAAATGCCAACATGAGAAAAAATACTATAGTAACACCTTCAAAACTTATTTGGAACGATATCGAATGTAGTATGACATATTTTCTATTTTATAATCTTATTTTTTCTCATATCATGTATTTATATATCTTTTTTTTGTGCACAATAAATAATAAGTCATCCAACCCCAAAATCAATAGTTTTTTAGAAGTTTGTTTTAGCTCCTCCTTTGAAATGTATGTAATTTGTTAAAAAGGAAATGAACCATTTATTAAAAATATTATATTATAAGAAACATAACATGGTAATTTTCTAAGAAAATGTTTTACATGTTACTAGATTGGTCATTGATGCGCTTTTGATTTGCATTTCTTATTATAACATAAAAACATAATGCATTTCATTTGATTCATTTTTATGCATTTCCTTAAATCTTATAAAGATTCATATAAATACATATTGAAGCACATTATAAATATACTCATTATACATAGATGTACAATTTTTATTTCTAGTTTTGTAACACACATATGCATATAATGTAGGAATTGACACACCACTTAGAGTGACAACCACCTACAATGCCAAATGATAAAAACACTTGCAGTATAGAAATAATTGGGAAAATAACCAATAACAATATAATGCAAACATACAGATATAACTATCAAACCATTCATTATTGAAACATATAGAAATCCATTCAAACACATAAACTAACAAATTATAATATCATTCATATTAACTCATTCAAGAATTATAGTTAACATTCATTAAACACATTTTAGATTAATAGTGATGCGCTGTCATGCTAAATAAAATAATATAACTTTCATGGCTATGAATAGTGATGGGAAAATGAAACATGTAAACAAAATTTTAATGGGTAAATACAACCACTTTCAAGTCTACACAATAATAAAATGAACCTGCTCTTCCAAATCCCAAGTTGATGCAAGTCTATATTTTATTATCTTCTATAATCTCCTATCTATGAAAAAAATTCAATTGTAATGTGTTTAAATAAATAAAGATAATTAATATATTCTATACTTGTATGAAATTATATAATACACATTTATTGAAAGGGTTTTTGACCTTTTTTTTTTCCTTTTTGTAGTTTGTATGGGTGTACTCTTCCATTAAAACTTTGGTTCTTTATTCCTTGCAAGATATTATATAATGTAGTAACTAAAAATTCTCATCATCAATTGATTTGATATTTTTATTTTAGAAATATGTATTGTTTTATAGTTTTACCTTGGCATTGTTTTCATGGAGGCACCCACTTGTAGATTTGTGTCATGGGTTGTTGTGTTGGAGACACAAAGTTTTAGAGTTACGTTGTGAGCTTTTTTAACTAAGACATAAATAGAAGAAATATTCTATCATTATAATGAATTTTTGATAAATAAAAAATTATATAACTAACAAAATATGCATGATATTATCTTACCTTCTTCAACTTACAATGTGTCATGTTAGTTGTTATGATCTTTCATTATTATTATTTCTTCACTTGCATGCAATGCCATTAGTGCTACAAACAAAAATATTTCTAAGTTGTTAAGTTTAAATAATAAATTATACACACCAAAATCTTGTTAAGATGTTATATTTGGAAAATTAAGCATGATTATAAAATAAATTAAAAAATTTATGCACCCAATACTGGTCGAAGTGGTTGTTCTTGTATTGGTTACTTTAAATTTGTCAAACAATTTTGAAATTGAACATTAAAAATTGTTTGATCTTCAATTTCTATAATGAAAGATAAATTTATTTGTAATTTTGTACAAGTAGACACCAATCCAATTCCTTTATATACCCCTAGCATGTCACATGCATCTGAAACATTGAAAGTAGAGATAAGTATCTCCCAAAAGATGTTATCTAATTTATTTTTAAATGGAATTCCTATTTTTTTAACCAACTATTTTAAATGTTGGTACATATTCGTAGATGTCAAAATCTTCCTCTAATATACATTATTGTGAATGGAGGTTAAAACCTTGTAGCTAAAAATGAGTAGGATCTTGACAAAAATTAATATCTTTAATATGTATCTAATCAAATCCATTACTATCTGGAACCTATAATATGACACCTATATCTTTCATATAATGGAAATCACCAACATAGATTATTAAGAGAGGTTTAAATGCCAGACCAATGATCTAGTTTGTGGATGATGAATACATTAAAGGCCCTAGCAATAAATTTTTCAATCAATGGATGAATAAATAGGCAAAGATGTTCTTCCTTAAAAACTTTAGTGAGATTAAAAAGATCAATAATTATAAAATCAACATTCACACAAAGAATGAACATTTCACTAAAATCTTCTAAAATGGATGGCCAAAGACATAAAAGCCCATAATGGAAGCTAAATCTTTATATATCTATCTTGGGAAGCTCACCATCATCATTATGTAGATAATTTTTCAATATGCTTAATGAATCTTGAGATAATGCTTTCCAACCTTTTTTATTTTTTGAAATAACTTCATTCGGACACATAAATCATCAAAAAAATTGGTAGAAATTATATAATTATCCATTAACTCTTTAGGTGTGACTATTTTGTCTGGTGGTAGTGTCGTATCATAATTGATGAAATAATCTACAATTTTTGATGGTATTTTACTTTCCAGATTCACTTTTTTGCACTAGGTATCCATGTTTTTTTACCCAAGGGTTTTCAAGAAGTAAATAGACCCTATTTCTAATAAATTTTCTAGTTTTAATTATTGTTTATTTGAAATCCCTTGAATATTTATAAGTGCTATTGTACCAATCAAATTTAAATCTTGTTTATTTAAACTGAGTAAAGTACCACCTTCAAATAAATCAAACACCTTATCAAAATAATCCCAAATGGGTTATTCCATGAAAAGAAGACATTTTTCTCTTGTAGTTGTGATGAATAATTCATTTGTGTGAATAAGTGTCTATTTTGTTCATGTATTTCTTCCATCTTTTTTCTCTGTTTCAAGATTTTTCCAACCTCTTAGTTTGATAATGTCACATGAAAATTGAAATATTTATACAAATGAAACCTTACAATTTTTTTTGTTGGATTCATTATATTGGTTACATATTTTATGAATAATATGGAACAGAGTACAAGTTTTCATAAATCTTGCCCTTCTAACATAAAATTTATTTCTGAATGATAGTGAATTGTATTCTTCCTCTAAAATAATTCTCTATTGTGATTTAATTGTGTGTTGGCCATATGTAATTTTGAACTTTACAATTTTTTTATCCATCATATCTTCTAGGGCTTAGTTTGATTCAATAATACATTGAGGGTTTCTTGAAACAAAAGGAATTAACAAAGAATCTTTAATTGGAACCTCATTATGTTTTAAAAATGGATTAATTATATCATTCACCACTCTTTCTTTTAGATTTCTTATTTTGATATTAGTATCCCCCAATTCACATATCTCTACAGGAATGTTCAAGGTGTAACTAAGAGTGGAAATATACCATTTAGATATTTCACTCCTTGTTTGATCAAATGTTTATCTCAAAAAAAGTGTTCTAACATTTTGTTAGATCTTATTTTTATCCACTTTTGTGATTACTTGTATGGCCTCTTTCAAATCTTCATAAACATATGTTTCCCTTGCTTGTCTTTTTTCATCAATGTTTTTTTTTCATGATTGTAGGGTATCTTAAATACATATTTGCATTGAGGAAAGTAGTAGTTGTTACCCCTTTCTCATTTTTTTATTTCAACATATTTTATATTTTAATGACCAAATTATCTCTATCTATCAAACCATACATTTAAAGGTTTTCATAGTTATTCAAATAAAACCCAAATGTTTCACAATAAAGAGAAAAATTATTTTTTGCCAATTTCATTTTACTGGGTGTAAATTCATTTAAATTAGTTGCATCTCGATGGAGAATTACCTCTTATCTATTTCATACTTCCAATTGGAATTAAAGAGAATATTTAAGTTCATCCTTATCATAGGCAAGGATTTTTCCAATTGGAGAAGATTCCTTTCCTGATGTAGCACTAACCAAGTATATATTTGCATGCATGTTTAGTGGAATAAATAATTCAAAATACCAATCAACAAGAGGAATTTTGATTCCACCATAAAATGGAAGATGTTTATGTGGATTTAATTTGAGTTTTGGTAGTTTAAATGATACTCTATCTAAATTCTCTTGGATTGAGGCCTTCTTCTACCTTTTATCCAAATTCTCTTCAAGTGAGGCCTTCTTCTACCTTTTAAGTGTGGGAATTCCTTTTTGTCCCGAAGATATTCTACAAAGCAATTGAAATGATTTAAATATTGATCTTTTTAAAAATGTAAGTTGCATATTGAATCGGTTCATGAAATTTTTTTGTCATTAAGTAGTGATTAAATATATATATATATATAAATGTTAATTCTAAACTAAGATACAAAATACTTATTAAATCTTCATAATATAGGCATTGACTCACACTTAAAACAATAAGGTATGACGAAATAAAAAATAAATTGTGTACTAGCCAATATAATTTGATGGCCAAATGAATCCACAAAAATTTGTTTCAAAAGAGAAAGATGAAGGGAAGTATGTTTCTAATGTTTCAAAATTCCCATCAATATGTACTTTTAAGTTATCTCCTAGGAGATACCTTTAAATCATTCATAAGAGTGAATTTTTATTACTATACATCTCATAGGAGATACCTTCAAGTTAACCATGATGGTATTACAAGTGTACTTCATGGCCCATTAAGGAATCTCCTAGTGGACACCTCAAAGGATGTTATCATATATTCAAAGTGACGTTAAATGTATCTCCCATTAGAAATTTCCTTCACCTTGAAATCAAAACTATTTGAAAACTTGATAAGTTGAAGGGCCTTCTAATACTTGGGATAATGTATATTGTAGGTCCTCCTTCACTCATGTTCTTTACACCTCAATTTAGTTTAACAATTTGCCCTATTACATTAATAGTTTTAGATTTGAATAATTACCTTGATGCACCTCTAAAATTTTCCATTACCTTGATGGTCCTTTTAATATCTCCAAGGCCTCTCTTAAGAGATACCTTTAAGTTACCCACAAATTTATTACAATCCGCTTGAAGGAATATCCTATTAGATACCTTGAGATTGAAGTTGGCCGATGTTATTGAGGTTTGTAATATCTTCAAGGTATCTCCTAGGAGATACATTCAATTTACCCATGAAGGAATCTCTTTGGATATTTTTTATGCCTAAAACTCTCACTCTTGGTAAATAGTTTTCTATGGAAATATTTATATATGTGGGATGAAATTATGATCTATGAAGCAACCTATAGGATTCACATGATGCTTAAAATAAATGTTGTGGTGATGTATTTATCCCTCCAAATTGCCTTTGGAATTCTTGTTATAAATGGGGTCCACTTCGCTCAGCCAATGGTGCACTTTTAATTTAAATAAGAAATCCCTTATTTCTTGAGGAACACCATGATGACATGTGTCATCATCATAATGGACTGAGGCTTAGCCATAAAATGAAGAAGGAGTACCCAAGAAAGAAGAGGCCGATACACCACCCACCAAACTCCATCGACCGTATCCATAATGAATAGGCTAACTACCCAAAAACTTTAAAATGTGGATTACAATCTACAAATACCTTGATTTTGAACTTTCCCATTGATATTGAAGTGTATAAGGGACTCAATGAGATAACTTTCAAATAGGCACAAGATTGGATTCCTTCAAGGTATCTTCTAGGAGCAACCTTTATCCTAGATCTATGAATTTTCTTATATCAAAATTTCTTGATCTTGATCTATTTTTAAAGTTGACATCCTACTGATCATCATTTGAAATTTCATAGAACGTGATTGATTTCCCAATGATCATTAAATTTAAGCACAAAAAAATATTTTTTCTTGAGATTTATGTTGATGTTAGTACAAATATCCTTATATTTTCAAATCCATATGACCCACATGTGATGCAACTATTATTTATTCTATTGACATTATTTCACTAGATGGAAATCTATCTCCTTCAGAGTGACTATTCATCATAGAATTTATAGCACTTAAGAGATAGAGATTGCATTCAACTACAACCAAGCCTAACTTCATGCCATGCATTGACCTCCTTTGAGACTTATTATTCATAGGCAAGGTTATGTATGATGATTTTTTGCACCACATGCATAACTAAATGATTGTGGCATGCATATTTGGATTATATTTTCAAAGGTATTTATCACTACCAGTACCAGATGCTTATTTTGATAAACACTTACTAGTTTCATGGAATCAGGATAATACTATGGAAAGGGTGTTGAATCAATAGCTTATCCCCAAGGAAACCATGACATACAAAGGTATTAATCCCACTATGATCAATAAGTTTAAGATGGGAGTGCATATTGGCATAAATTATGTACACCAACTAATATAATCTGATGGGCAAAGGAATCCACAAACATTTGTTTCAAAGGAGAAAGATGAGCAAAGTTATGTTTCTAATATGTGTTAAAACATACATCAATAGGTACCTTAAATGTATCTCCTAGGAGATACCTTTCAATCATGCACAAGAGTGAATGTATCTCTCAATAAATCTTTCCTTCACCTTAAAATCACTACTAGTTAATAACTTGATAACTTTAAGGGCCTCCTAATCTAGTCTTTGCTTAGACTTTTTTGAGATTTTTGCATGAACATAATGTTCAATAGAAACAGGTCTTCAAGATTTTTGTCTCATTCATAGAGATCAAAGTATTATTTCCATTAGACATTTTTTCCACTACAAAAAGTCTAAAGTAATTCAATGCCTTTAACCCTAGCTATATTTTGCCATCACTTGTAAGGCTACCCCCTCTTATAACCATACAAAAATAAGTAATAATGTCTATTCCATACTCATTTCCATCATAGAAAATAGTCCAAAAGGGCATAAAAAAGGAGGAAGTGTCATTTGAAATATTCCAAGAGTTAGTCTTGGTAGGGGAAGGGTTAGTTGTACCAAAAAAGAATCAAACAAGCATAGTTCAACTTAATAACCTTGGTGTGCAAGAGTTTCAAGAATATCTCTCTTCAGTTCAAGACCTAATTAAAAGAGCACTTTGCCCCTATAAAGTAGACCCTTTGAATCCTTTCCACATACACTTTGGAACTTTTGAACTAACCATTTGGCATTTTTGAAAGTGTCCCTTTTCCTTTGAAATAGCCCTTAGACATTTCTCAAATTGACCACTTTACCCTTTTTGACTAGATATTTTTAGGAACATACCTTTTAGGTTTTGTGTAAATGACCCTTTAGGACATCTATCTAGAACCCTTTACCCTACAGGACTTATCCTTTGGGATATCCTTTTTGACCCCTTTATATTATGAAAAGTACCCTTCACACTTTATGTATTAGACCCATTAACATGAAAATACCATTCAAGATTTATATCCCAAGCCTTTAACTCTTTTTCAATGTACCCACTTACCCTTCAAACCTAAGAAATGTACCCTTTATATTTTATATAACCTACCCTTTGGGACTTTTGAAATGACCATTAGTTGTATAAAAGTAACCTTCAATAAATAAAAAGTACCCTTTGAACTTTATGAAGTTAACCCTTTGGGATGCTTTCCATGGAAAAAATGCCATACGAAGTGGACCCTTCAATTCAAAAATACCCATTAGGGAAATTGAAAATGCCCTTTAGACCTTTGAAATAGCCCTTCGAGATAATTGTCTCAAGAATTTTGCTAAGATTAAATTTATAGGAAAATTATTATGGACATTTTGTCCAAAATAGAGAACTAGTCTGCAGATATTGACCCAAAAGCATTTTTTTATGTAGACCCTAAGTTACTTATTACTAAGAGTACTAATATTTACACAACACTTAGCCAAAATAAAATAAAAAATATTTCCTATCAATACTTTAAAGACCCCTGCCAGCTTAGGCTAACAAGTTTGAATTATAAAAGAAAATAAAATCCAAGTGAACATTACACATTTATGTCACATGAAATGATATTCAATGTAATATTATATATAAGCAAGACACCATGATTTAAAATCCATCATTTCATTCAAGCTAACTTACATTAAAAGTCTTATACTTTCTTACAATAATAAAGAGCCCTAGTTCCCACTCCAAGATTACTATGAGTAAAACAATGATTGAACTAGAGCTGAGTTATTTATCTAGCTTACATAGTGCATAGAAGAAGTAACAAAGAGTATGCATCAATGGCATCTACACCTAAAATGTTCTAGGGGATGAATCTAACATCCCCATATTAAATTAAGGACTTCATAAAATTTATGGATATTGTCTTTGATGCCACAATGTTTGGAGACAAGTACCAAAATTATTCAACATTATGGGATGTCATTGATTCAGCGGACATGTTCTCTTTGGAAGATGATATGAAACTAGCAAATAGATTGTTTGTTATGTAATTATTGGCACTCAAATGCCAAAGATTACAATTTAGTACATCCAAGTCAGAAGTAATGTCACATATTAACCTCATAAGGCCCCTATTCTTTTCAAGGAAGATATCACAAGATGCATTCCTACATCATTATAGTAACAACACGGTGGTCATGTGCATTTCAGGAGTAGATTTATAGAGATACCTATGTTTGAGTATACACAATGCCTACTTCAACAAGCACATGTTAGTGTAGTTTAATGTAGAGACCTCAATGGAGAAGGTATTATCTTCATGGCTAGTCTTAGACCAGACCATCACATGGAAAGGAAAGAAGCTAAAAGGAGAAATCATGATTAATAGAATTAGGATGGTAACTCACATTGGTATGGATATTTTTAACCTATTATATGGTATTTCATTTTTTTAGTTTGGATTGGGTGTTACTACTTTACATGATGCTTACACATGATGCCACATATGCCCTGGCTGAGATAATAAACCTTCAATTAAGGGGGAAGATTATTCATAAAGATAAGCATCCCACATATTTTAGAGATTTATACATGATTTCCTACTTTTTGGACACATTCATGGGTATATCTTATAAGGATCTTGTGAATTATGGGATCTAGCCATAAACTGTGAGAAGAATAGAATCTATGATGACTACCAATTTTTGTATGTCTACTAATATACCAAACATATGGTGAGGATCTCTGAGGATGTCTATCCTCAATTTTGGCAAGCCATTCATGGCTTACCCATGCCTCAAATTGGATATAATATTATGAAGAACTTGGCTAGGAAAATGGATTATTTCTTTTACCCAAATTTCATTGTTATCATGATTTGGGGAAACAAGGTTGGCCCCTATGTCTTCTAAGGTTTATACCAGATAAATTAATTGAATAGTAAATCACCTTATAATTATGGAAGATAATTTAAGAGGACTTATCAAGGAAAATAAAGGACTTGTATTTTGGTCATTTTATAACTACTGGTAGGATGATATATATAATAAGAAAGCATCTCAGTGAGGTAGGTGGAAAATGTAGGAGTTAACCTTTTCCCACACTTTCACATAAATATTGAGATCCATGTAGGTTGATCCAAAAGCACATTCATGGACTCAAAATCCCTTATATTCATGAGCCTTATGACTATGATTTCCTATTTTAAAATTCCAAGTCTGATGAAGAAGTACTGGCATGGGTGTATATTACTAGGCTGTAAGAGGATCATTTGAGAATGATCCAACATGATCCTTTTATTTATACCAAGGAGTTTGATAGCAAAACGGCACTCTAAAAAGGGTGGAAACATTTAAATTTCCAGAGAGGATAGTCTAAGGAGAAGTCCAAGGACCAAGCTACTTCTTCCTCCTAAGGACTTCCTTTGAGGTTGAAGTTGAAGATAATGAAGAAGGAACCTAGGATACTTGAGTCAAATTATACCAAGGGAAGACATGCAATAGATCCCATCAACATTGATTATGATGCAGGAGAGAACACAATAATTGCCTACTATAGGTTATATTCAAGTGTTAATTTATATACCTTAGGCACACATTATTACATCCATTGGGATAAAAACTTGAAAAGTAACAAAATCATCACCTTAGGACTCCCCATACAAGTAAGGACCCCCTTTGTCTATAAGAGAAATATTATGACTCCTAAAAGTAGTCCTAAATTGGGGACATCACAAGGTTTAACCACTCAACCTCCATAGTTAGAACCAACTAGGAGAGATGAGGTAATTATCAAGGATATTGAGGATGATTTAGATGAAGAATCCAAGTTGGAAATAGCCAAAGATATGAGGCTCCAATTAGGACCTATGGAGCTTACCCTTCAAGGTATTCAATCTTTTGTTAGTTATCCTCTATTTTTTGTACCCATCTTTGGGAAAGTTACCTCTATAGAACTTACCACATCTACCACATCTACCCCCTCCATTTCCACTACTAAAATTTATCCCTCTATCTCCAATTCGATCCCACCCACCATGCATACCCCTTCTATTCTTACTAGTACCTCCACTATTACATCTTTCAAGACAAAAAAGTGTCTAAAAAGTTTTAATTACATTAGCCACCTCATAACTCCACATCCAATTCACTCAAATCACCCTTCCACTAAAATATATTACTTCCATAAAGGAGACCATAGTAATAAGTACTAATAGGTGAAGGAAGTCCAAGCCCCAAATAATCATAGCTTGTTTACTTAATTTGGAGGAGTAAATTGGTCCAAAATCATATGGTGTTCTTTACCTAATTTCCTAACTAGGGTACACAAGAAATAACAAAAAATTTGAGAGGAGGCCAATGAAGAGGTTTTTGTCATAACTTATTATGAATACAAGATAGACATTCCTCCATGGGTAGTGGATTTGAGGAACAAAGATTCTCAATTTCTAAACTTCAAATTAATGAACATCCCTCTATTTCTAATTTGTTTGATCCTCCAACTAGAAGTATTCAAATGGTGAAGATGAGGAAATTAGAAGATGATAAAGGCACCCATGTCATCCTTGAATAAAGGCAAGAAGTGATAAGTTCACATATTAGAATCCAAAGTGGATTAACTAAAGGAGAAGGCCAAGACAATACATATTCCTTCTAGCATAGAACTTGAAGTTTAGGAGGTAGCTTGTAGATGTTATAACTCCTTGGAAGCTATGGAGTTCATGAAGGCCAAGATGACCTCTCATGTGAACCATTCCAATTAATTATTTAATTCTTTGAGAGATGACATCATAAAACCAAATATGCTAGTTTTCTATATTGGAAACTCTTTATATAGTCATATCGACCTTATGATTATGCTAGAGGCATTTAATGTCTTAAATATAGTAGTCATTTAATAAGAGGAGGTGAAGTATTGGTTAAAAAAATTTGGGATTTGATCCTTATATATCACATGCATGAGGCTTAGATTATTTAAATTTAAAATGAATTAAATTTATCCAAGGTTATAGACTCTAATGGTAAGTTGATTATTAGGATTAATTTTGACAATCTTATCTAGGAAGAAGCCAATGTTTATAAGTAGAGATTACAAGGTTTGACACTTTAAGAAATTAATTTTGATTTAATAAAGGCTCAAAAAATGTCATTGAAGTATAAATATTCAAAATTAAATTTCAAATAACCAAGGATGAGTATGCAAGGCTCCTTAGATAGACCAAACAAATTCCTCAGCCATCACTATTAAACATAGAAATTATATGACAATAACATGAAGTGGAATAAAAAGTTTATGAAGATAATGAAGTAAAGAAAAAACAAGATTATAATGGTGAGACCACATGTTCAAATATCACTTTGAATACTACACCAACTAAGGTGTATGCAGTGATACAAATGATGAAGCCTTGATAGGCTAAGATTTTATGTATGTATAGTTTTGTAATGATAAATGTAATTAGATTTTGAGAAGTTAATTATAAAAATTGACTTTATATTTTGTGTACATGCACACATTTCATAATTTTGGACAATTCAATTTGTTTATTTTAACTTTTAGTTTTCTCTTATATGATACAGACCACCATTAGAACTACATGTTCTAACTAACATATGTAACCACCTTGCATGAACTTGGAAGATGAGGCAACCCCTTCCCCAAGTCTATATATATAATTTTAACATAAATTAGTTTATTGGTTAGAAGATTTTGGAATACAAAGTAGTGAAACGATTTTAATCATTAGCATTTTAGTGTTTTGAGTATTTTCTTTCCAATTCCATGCAATTAGTTGTTATTTTCATGGTTTTATGTTTCAATAATATTTAGTTTTATATAGATATGAATATATTCTAGATTTATTAGTTGATATATTGATCTTAAATGTATGATATCTTTTAAATATTAGTGAATATATTTATTGAGCTAGTTAATATAATTGAATCATATTTTTGAATGTGTATTTTTTCTTTCTTTGGTGTAGTCTTTAATGTGTGTGTAACATCTACCTCAGATAATTCATTTGCTTAAGACATAATCTCTTGATTAAGGGTATGCAAAATCTACTTAAATGGAATAACCTTTGTCTAAGGCTTATCAATTCCCTACATCTTTATTTCCCTACACTTTTTAGTCATGTTTGACTATATGTATTCTATTACTACTAGTAATAGGCATAGGTTTTAGAAAGCATAGGTCTATTTAGAAATCAACCAGGGAAGTGATTCCCAAGAAACACAAATCCTTATTTTATGCCCTACCTTACCCTCCTTTTTTATTTTTTTATTAGTATTGACCCACTCTAGATTAGAAACTAGCCACCAATTGAACTCACATAGAGATTCACTCTATTAGAAGGCCACACCTACATCCAAAAAACCTTATCAATAATTTGAATGCCCTACCCCTATTCTATTAATAGGTTGAAATAAATTACATACCTAAAACTCATGCTATAGAGTGGAGTTTACCTCTAATGATATTATAAAACATTAGAGGCTACCTCGTTTAACTATGGTGTGCATAAAACCCACATTAATATTATTATCTTTCCTCATGAAGCATTAGTTTAGCATTAGTCTTAGGTGAGCATCAAGGAGGAAGTCAACCTACTCTGGAGGTTCAATCCCAACACAAGTCACCCATAACCTAGGGTTATCCCAATGTTATAATATTGGTTGGAGAAAGCCTAAACAACCCTCTCCAATGGTGAAAATTAAGCCTATAACACTTTCAAACATGGATAAGAGTGCATTTCCCCTTCAATGTATCTCTTAGGAGATACTTTTCAAATAGGTACAAGAGTGGATTTCTCTTTCAAGGAATAATTATAATTTTCCTTTACATGGAAGGCAATACTAGGTGATAATTTGAAGGCCTTTGTAATACATTCAAGGTATCTCTTAGGAGATACCTTTCAAACATGCACAAGAGTGGATTTCCCCCAGACAGGCACAAAAGTGGATTTATATATCAAGGAAAAAGTGGAATTTACTTTACATGGAAGGCACTACTAGGTGATATTTTTAAGGCCCCTATAATACCTTCAATGTATCTCCTAGTAGATATGTTTCAAATATGCACAAGAGTAGATTTCTCCTCTAAGAGATACATTTCAAATAGGGACTAGAGTGGATTTTTCCTTCCAAGAACAAGTATAATTTTCCTTTACATTAAAAGAACTACTAGGTGATATTTTTAAGGCCCTTGTAATACCTTCAAGGTATCTTATAGGATATACCTTTAAAACATGCACAAGTGTGGATTTCCCCTTCAAGATTTCTCCTAGGATATACCTTTCAAACATTTACAAGAGTGGATTTCTCCTTCAAAGAACATATGGAATATTATTTTACATAGAAGGAACTACTAGGTGATAATTTAAAGTAATTTATAATACCTTCAATGTGTATCTTAGGAGATACCTTTCAAACAAGCACACAAGTGGATTTTTGCTTAAAGGTATCTCCTAAGAAATACCTTTTAGACAAGCACAATAGATTTCTCCTTCAAGGAACAAGTGGAATTTCCTTTACATAAAAGTCACTAATCGGTGATATTTTGAAAGCCCTTGTAATACCTTCAATGTATCTCCTAGGAGATACGTTTTAAACATGCACAAGAGTATATCTAGCCTTCAAGGTATCTCATAGGAGATACATTTCAAATAGGGACAAGAGTGGATTTTTCCTTCAAGAAATAAGTGTAATTTTTATTCACATGTAAGGCACTATTAGGTGATATTTTGAAGGCCCTTATAATACGTTCAAGGTATATCCTAGGATATACCTTTCAAACATGCACAAGTGTGGATTTCCTCTTTAAGGTATGTCATAGGAATTACCTTTCAAATAGGTACAAGAGTGGATTTCTCCTTCAAGGAATAAGTGGAATTTTCCTTTTCACAGAAGGCACTATTAGGTGACATTTTTAAGGCCTTTGTAATAAATTTAAGGTATATCCTAGGAGATAAATTTTAAACATGAAAAATATTATATTTCCCCTTCAAAGTATCTCCTAGGAGATACCTTTCAAATAGGCACAAAAGTGGATTTCTCCTTCAAGCAACAAGTGGGATTTTCCTTTATATAGAAGGCACTACCTGGTGATATTTTTAATGCCCCTATAATACCTTTAATGTATCTCCTATGAGATACCTTTCAAGCATGGACAAGAGTGGATTTCCCCTTTAAGGTATCTCCTAGGAGATACATTTCAAATAGGGACAAGAGTGGATTTCTCCTTTAAGGAATAAGTGTTATTTTACTTTACATGGAAGGAACTATTTGGTGATATTTTAAAGTTCCTTATAATACCTTCAAGGTATCTCCTATGAGATACCATTAAAATAAGGAAAAGATTGGATTTCTCACATCAAAGAACAAGTGGAATTTTACTTTACATAGAAGGCACTACTAGGTGATATTTTGAAGGCCATTGTAGTACCTTCAATGTACCTCCTAAGAGATACTTTCAAACATAGGCAAGAGTGGATGTGTTTCATTTATCATTGTCTAAATGTTGTAGATATATACTTAACCTACGTATCTATCCTAAGGTTCTAATTCTATTTATCAATACAATGGAACCTTAGGCTAAAGACTTATGATATATCTCATATGATTTGATGGGTTCCCTTTTATTTTGGTCTAGACTTAGCATAGATACTTTAGTCCCAAGTTTGATTCATTTTTATTAACATAAAATAAAACCTTATACTAAAGTATTTAAACTAAGTTATGTACATGGTCCCATGCTAACTTGAAATTAATGCACCTTTTAAGGATTAATGAATTGTACCCAAATGGGGAAAGATGATCAAATGAAGTGAGATCACAATGGACTATCTGATAGAACATATAAACAAGCATGGATCTATGATGTGGCATAAACATACTAAATATGAGATCGATAGAGATGCAAAACCTTGAAAGGCCATGGGATTGGCAAGTGGAACAACCATGAGGCCCAATATAATGGATAGTCAATGACATGTGACTCATAAGATTGAGATTAATGAATTTCATTTATCGAGGTAATATGATCCAATAGTGTGAGACCAAATATGTTTTTCAAAGGGAAATGATCATTTTTATAATATAAAATGGACAAATTTGCACTAAAAGGCCAATACAGATGCCATAGAGCTACCATGAGGATGCCACCTAAGCATAAATGGATGTAGGCAAAGATTTTTTGGGATCGAGAAAGAAAAAGGTATAATTGCCAAGGACCAAATAAAATCTAAGGCATAAAAACACTCAAGTGAAAAATACATCCCCATTAAATCTTGAAAGGACTTGAAAAAAAAACCTAATGTCTATAGAATCCCTAATTTGATTACAATCAAGCCTAAGAGAGTCTAATTACTATCTAAGCAAGTGTAAAATAACTTAGAGGAAACTTGTAGATCACTAGTGAGAAATCTACAAACTCACAATCATGATGAATCAAAAGCATCACAAGGGGGACATAGAGTGCTACTTCACCATGGACTTGAAAGGAAGGGTCTTTAAGGAATAGTATTTGATTTTGTAGCATTGAACATTGGAGACAATAATTGGTCTAAAATCTTTTGGATAATTGAATAAATGCATCCCATAATGAAAGAGGATGAGAAAATTGTAAAATTTAGGATAAGATATCATGATCTAGTTACAACATAGATGATGAGCCTTCATCATGCTCTAGAAAAAATATAGGTACTCCATTGTATAAATGTCCTCCTCCCTATTTTTAAATAGTGTAAAATTGAAAAGGGAATGTTGAATCATAAATTTACTTAGAAATACATTACTTATGTGTCTTCCATAACTTTTGAGAGATATTATAATTTACCCAAACCTTGAGTAGATGCACCCACACTCAATGAAAGGGATAAGAAACATGATCTCAAAACCATCTTTGCATCATGGTTATACTCTGGTAATGAGGTTTTTTTTGACCTTAGTAAAAACATTCCTATCAACTAATTCTAACTTGGAATTAGAATGATAATTACCTTAATAAATAGGCTATGTGGAAACCCCACTACCACTTACATTGACAACATCTAGGTGTCACTGATATACTTTATGATTGAGAAATAACTCACCCCTCCCATTTGTGAGGTGATTAGCATGTGCTTTTGTAGGTAGATATTTGTAGTCAAGAAGGGGTCTAGGAAAAACTTATATATGATATGTTATCTTTTAGATAACATACTTACCATAATTAGTATCCCCAACTTTAGGGAATGGTCACTTGAAAAGGCATTAATAGTATCTCAGTTCTATTCAAAGTTACATATATTCAAATATAGGGATCATATTTAATTTATTTGTGATTGCATCTATCCTACCTTACCCAAGTCTATAGTAGGAAGTACAATTCCAAGAGTCAATCCATTGATAAAAAAGTCTATTGAATCCATCAAGGGAATCTAGGTTTATATATACTACACAATCATCAGGATTGAAGGAACATAATGCACCCCACTTAGACTACCAATCCATGTCCTAGACCAATTCGCTAATTAGGAAGTTACATTTCAAATATGAATATGTATATATAGGTTTTTTAGAATAAAAATGAAAGTATTGTTGCATCCTCTAACCTTGGTTATGGGTAGAACAATCTTTCAATATTAGGATAATATTGAAGATGATGTTAGGTATAGAGAATCTTTCAATTTACAACATGATGAATTAAGACAGTGGGATCCTAGTGATAGGGTTATGAAGAATCTGAAGGTGAAACAAATAAATATAACATATGAACATAGTCCAAGAGTATATGAATTAATGTATACTAAGGTTGCATCCTTCATAATAGTATTGGCAAGGTTTAAAAATGTGGCATCAACATAGAGGCCAGATTGATGAAAAATGAGAATCTAACTAGTGAAATATTGTAGATAGGACCTCTATAATATCATGTTCTACCTAGACCATCATCTAGGCCTCTTCCAAAATAATCATAGGTAAAATTATAATAGCTAGAGGCATAAATCAGTCAAGGACCAAGAAAATAGATGATTGAATAAATACTTGGTGAAGGGGAATTGTATTCTACCCAACCTTACATTAATGTGATTGCATTATATCCTAGGGAAATAGTGGAATATGTCTTGGAAGCACTACTGAGTGCTTATGGATTAGAAGAAGAGGATTTGTAGGAAGAGGGACCTCACGTGCAATAAGAATAACCTCAAACTCAAATTGAGGTAACAAGAAAGGGAAAGGGTAAAGAGATAGATTTAGACTTAATCCTAGTTGTTCCCCCTCAAAAGAGAAAGGCGAAGTTAACATTGGTCCCTATAGGAACCAAGAAGCCTAAGATAATATTCACTCATCCTCTAATTGAGGTTAATTTATTTACTTATGATAATCCAATTCATGGTCCAACCATTTCCAAATGGTTCATATATGTAAAGTTACAAAAGATCCCAACTCTACACCATCAATGGGCCATCACAAAATATGTCAACATCATAGTTCATGAAGAGCTTAAGCCTTGGATAGTGGCTCTACAAAAGAAATATAAGGGAAGACAAATGGTTTCTCCTAGATCTTTAGGTAGCACCCAAATGAAAAACCAAGATCCTCCAAAAATAACTCTCTTTAGTAAGTGTCCAATTTGATCCAACCACTACTAGATTGGGAAGAGTAATAACAAATAAATTTATGGTGGGTGGAGAGGAACTCACTTTTCATAGGGCATATCCATTTGTTGGCTTGACTCCTATTAAGAGTCACAGACCAGGTGAGGAATCCATCCATGAGGAAGATATACTTGGGTTATCTAAATCCCAATCAGCCCAATTACAAATTGGCATCAAAGGCATACAATAATAAATAAAGAACTTTCAGAAGGAGGAGGATTTAGAGAAGCAAATAGTTTTATCATTTCCTAATGTAATGATTAACAAGTTTGAAGGATAATTTTAGGATATGTTTGACTCTCTAAAATCAATAAATCTAATATATAGTGTAATAAACCAATAACATGTAGTATTTAAGGGATTAATCACCTAATGGTAGATTTCCAAGGACAAGATGAAACTGTTGATTAATGTCTTGATAGGAGATAATCCCTAGTTTCAAGACTATTAGTCTTGCTCATCTCAACACCATCTTGGGGTTGATTTTAGATAAAATCAATATTTTGATCAGATGGTCTAAAGTCTTAGAGAGACTCTTCAAAAATGATAAAAAATTGTTTGATAGAATTGAATGATTCTTGGGGACTATGATTATTGGACCTACAAAACTTAGCTCCATGGGCATCATAGCAGATGGTAAGTTTAAACATAGGACCACTTTTATCATGAAGGAGGTAAGGAGAAAATTCCAAGGTAGTTCTAGAGGTGAAAATAGAAGGATCATGGATATGATCCTAATTATAGAAATAAATATAGTTGAGGCAAGAATCATTAAGGAAGCTTTAGAGAGAAATGACAGGGACATAGATGATTTGGTAGAACAAGAAGATGAGATCCTCCTTAAGCTAAATATTGATTTGAAGTTGTTTAATGAAAAAAATCGAAGGGAAATGAGGATTATACTTCAATATAACTAAGGATCCTCATCAACACAGGGTCCACTGAGTAGTTAAGGATATTCTCTTTTATGGGAACATTGTAAATTTTTAAAGTAGAATATTATTTTGTAAAGGTAGGTGCTATTTTCTTTCATATTGCCTAAGGGTATTTATTTTTAGAAATTTTAGTGTAATTTTAGAAACTTTGTAAAAATAATATATGTCCTTTACATTTTATACACTTTTAAGTTGATATAACTAACTGACATGCTTCCTTGAAATCTATAAAAGGAGCATTGTGATTTGTAAATAGGGGGAGTTTTTGAGCTACAAAAACTAGTGTAAAATTTAAAGAAATTAATACAAGTAGATAATTATAAGAAGATTATATACAAACAATAAAACCATTTTATATATCTAATCAACACCATTTTATTTAAATTTTTATTAAAAACATTCACATACATAAAAAACACTAACAAACTTACATGCACAAAAACTACGAAACCAAAAGAAAGTTTACATAGAAAATTTGTTTGCTTATTTCAAAGTAAATAAAGTAATTATAATTTATAAATAATAATTTTATATTTTTATTAATCTATTCACATATCATTTATTTACATACAAAAAAATCAAAATACCAAATAACTAGCATACTAGCTTGTATAGATAGACTAAATCTTGAAAACTTAGAGATTGTATTTGCACATATAAAATATGAATTTTAGATCTAGATTCTAGTCAAGATTAAAAGTTTAATTAGGTTTTTATTTTAATTGAATTGATATATATATATATATATATATATATCAATTCAATTAAAATAAAAACCTAATTAAACTTTTAATCTTGACTAGAATCTAGATCTAAAATTCATATTTTATATGTGCAAATACAATCTCTAAGTTTTCAAGATTTAGTCTATCTATACAAGCTAGTATGATACACATACACACACACACACACACACACACACACACACACACACACACACACACACACACACACACACACACATATATATATACATGTGTGTGTGTGTGTGTGTGTGTGTGTGTGTGTGTGTGTGTGTGTGTGTGTGTGTGTGTGTGTGTGTGTGTGTGTGTGTGTATTGTAGTGCGTCTAGGTGAAATTTTACATTCTCAAAAACAAAGGAAAAGTTAAAAATCAACAATTCCATTGTTAATTGAATTTTTAGTATTAAATTTTATTGAATTTATAAAATATCAAGAAAATAGTAAAAAAAATAGATTTCATTTATTTTGTTTCTAAGAACATTTATTTTAGTAAGTAGTGTATTTTTTTCAATTTTCAAAGCCTTATTAAAAATTCAAAACAAGTACAACTCAAAAATCTTATCAAAACAAAAATAAGTATAACATTCGATTTCAACCTTTAAAAATATAAATTAAATTTTGATCAACCAAATTTAAACAAGAAAACACACTTAAATATCCTAACAATGTTACCTCACTCTTGGATGATGCTTCTTGAACAAGGTAATCTCCATATAATAAGATATTTCCCTAGAGTACATATTCCTATGCCAACAAACAATGTGAAGTGTGACATTAACTCAAAACTTAGAATATAAATTTTCCATTTTGATCCCATCCAAATCCTTATCATTGAATATATTAACATTATTTAAAACTAAAAATACCCAATAGAATCCTCAATAGTGACACCTGTTTGCATAAGAGCACGCTAAGCCTACAAGCTTCATACATCTAAATATGAGCCTCCCCCTTTATATTCTTTATCCTCGAATCTAGCCTCATCATATCTCATTTTATTTATGAATTAAATCTACTAGTCATAGCCAACCCAAAAGATTCAACTAAATCCTAAGGTTTTTCAGTCAACAACCTTTTTAATTTTCCTAAGCCTAGTAATCACCAAGAACTTTGTTACCTTGTCCTTATTCATACTGAGGGTTATTATAACTCCATATCTTCCTAGTTCACTAGTTCAAATGAGAAGTATCATGTAGGTGAGATTTTTGGTATCACCATGAGCACCTTCTTCTATCTATCACTCAATACCTTTCTCTTATACCTCAACCTAACCAGCTATTTATTCCATCCCTTCCCATTTAAATCCCTCATTTTCATGATTCTAATCAGCTAAATTGTTATACCACTCATCCCATTATCTTTATAGTGGTTGTCTTGTCTAGGCCTTGAGAACTCCTATACATAATGTATAAGTATATTTATTATACTATTAATACATGAACATAAGTTTCACACAACACTAGTATTAAAGCTACTGAGATACTATATATATTTCATCATCTTGGCAATTAAAACTATTGAGATAATAAATATATAATAAAAAAATACATTACATAGATTAGATACCTAATAAGAAGCACCTATAAAGATGATAGTGAAAAATGGGGTCAATGCTTCCATCACTAATGCCACAATTCACTTAAGTTCAGTTAATAAAATAATGTCTTTCAGACTCCAAAAGGGAGAGAGAAAATAATGGAAAATAAAAGCATAAACTTAACACTAATTTTGAAACACGGGTTAATTTTTAATTCTATAATAATTTAAAAGTTTATAGAAGTAAAAGTATCATCATGGAACTTTGGAAATGATCCTAATGATTTAGAAATAATAGGCTCTTACATAATAAGTGGAGTTTCATCCACATTTTTTAAAGATGTAACATAAACAAATTGTTTTTAAATAGGGATTACTAAGATACTAAATATATTTCATTATCTTGGCCATTAAAGCTACTAAGATACTAAATATATAGTAAAAAATACATTACATAGATTAAATACATGATAAGAAGAACCTGTAGAAATGATAGTGAAAAATGGGGTCAACACTTCCACCACTAACACCATAGTTCACCTATGTTTAGTCAATAAAATAATGTTTTTCAGCCTTCAAAAGGGAGAAATAAAAACTAAGAAAAAATAATGGAAAGAGAAAAAGATAAACTTAAGCCTAATTTTGAAGCACATGGGAATTTTTAATTCTCTAATTATTAATTTAAAAATTTATATAAGTAAAAGTATCATCATGAAAATTTGGAAACAATGGTAATGATTTAAAAATAATAGGATCTTGCATAATAAGTGGAGATTCATCCACATTTTTTGATGTAACATAAGCAAATTATCTAATAGAGATTTGACTCCTTAATTTGTATCCCAGCCCCCAAGAATACCTTTGAGATAATTTAATTCACCAATTCAGATACCTGTGAGGGTGAGTCACCTTTCTTTAACTTACAAACTAATATTTGGAGATGAATATGACCCAAAAATGCTAATTAAAATAAGCGACACAAAATATTACCTAGTAACTCAAAGACCTCTTGGAAAAGGATTTTGTGTGATTATCTAAATTGTGATTAGGTGAGGGCATATTCAATCTACCTTAGAACACTTTAATAAGTATATATATAGTATTTATATATATATACTTTCCATTTATAGAATGTATCTAAATGTAGATTTGTTCAATTTAGGAAATTTTATTCCAATAAAATAGTAATAGACACATCACAAAAAATTAAACTTGATGGGTCTCTTACCATGGGTTTTGGATCACATTAGGGGATCATCAGAATTAGAAAGGTTCAATAATATGCTACAAGACCATATTAAAATTAAAATTATGTAAGTTCAAATATGGAAATAGAAATAAAATTATCATCATAGAACTTTGGGATCGATGGTAATGATTTATAAATAATTATTTGGATCTTGCATAATAAGTGGAGTTTCATCTACATTTTTTGAAGATGTAACATTTTTAATTATTAGGAGAAATAAGTGGTGGTGGTATAATAGTAGTCATACATATTGTAATAGATGGTGTCTTTTGAATATATATGTCCACTTAAAATTTTTATCATATTTCCAAACCCAAAATTGTTCTTAGTTGCTTCTAATTTTTTTAGTGCCATTGTAACAAAATCAATTTATCCATTGTAATCACCAAGATAAAAATTGATCACCCACAACTGAGATCCTTATCCAACAAATACAAATGTCCCCTAATTGAAACCAAGGGAGTTATAATTTTGACATAGATATTCAATGTGCTAATGATTTAAAAATAATAAGATTTTGTATAATAAGTGGAGTTTCATCCACATGTTTTGAAGATGTAACATAATCAAATTGTCTAGTAGGGATTTGACTCCTGAATATTTAAACCCTCCCCCCAAAAATAAATTTGAGATAATCTAATTCACCAATTCAAATACCTATGAGTGTGAGTTGCCTTTCATGAACTTACAAACTAATATTTGGAGATGAATTTGACCCTAAAATTGTAATTTAAATAAGTGACACAAAATAATACCTAGTAACTCAAAGACCTCTTCGAAATGTATTATGTGTGTTTATCTAAATTATGGTTATGTGAGGGAATAATAATTCTACCTTAGAACACTTTAATAAGTCTATATATAGTATTTACACACACACACACACACACACACATGATTTACATTTATAGATTGTATCTAAATTTAGATTTGTACAATTTAAGGAATTTCATTTCAATAATATAGAAACAGACTCATTGCAACAAATTATACTTGATGGGTCTCTTACCATGGGTTTTGGATCACATCTAGGGGATCATCAGAATTATAAAATGTTCAATAATCCACTATGATACCATAGTATAATGAAAATTATAAAAGTTCAAATATGGAAATAGAAATAAAATTATCATCATGGAAATTTAGAACCAATGATAATAATTTCTAAATAATCATTAGGCTCTTACATAATAAATGGAGTTTCATCCACATTTTTTGAAGATGTAACATTTTTAATTATTATGAGAAAAAAGTGGTGGTGGTATAATAGTAGTCATGCATATTGGAATAGATGGTGTCTTTTGAACATATATGTCCACTTAAATTTTTTATCATATTTTCAAACCCAGAATTGTTCTTAGTCACTTCTAATTTTTTTAGTGCCATTGTAACAAAATCAATTTATCCATTGTAATCACCAATATAAAACCTGAACACCCACAACTGAGATCCTTACCCAACAAATACAAATGTCCCCTAATCGAAACCAATGGAGTTATAATTTTGACATAGATATTCAATGTGATAATGATTTAAAAATAATAGGCTTTTGTATAACAAGTGGAGTTTCATCCACATGTTTTGAAGATGTAACATAAAAAAATTGTCTAGTAGGGATTTGACTCCTTAATATTTAAACCCTCCCCCCAAAAATAACTTTGAGATAATTTAATTCACCAATTCAAATACCTGTGAGTGTGAGTTGCTTTTCATGAACGTACAAACTAATATTTAGAGATGAATTAGACCCTAAAATTATAATTTAAATAAGTGAAACAAAATAATACCTAGTAACTCAAAGACCTCTTGGGAATGTATTTTATGTGCTTATCTAAATTATGGTAATGTGAGGGCATAAGAAGTCTACCTTAGAACACTTTAATAAGTCTATATATAGTATTTACACGCACACACGCACACACGCACACACACACACACACACACACACACACACACACATTAAATTTATAGATTGTATCTAAATTTAGATTTGTATAATTTAAGGAATTTCATTTCAATAATATAGAAACAGTCTCATTGCAACAAATTACACTTGATGGGTCTCTTACCATGGGTTTTGGATCACATCCAAGGGATCATAAGAATTATAAAATGTTTAGTAATCCACTATGATACCATAGTACAATGAAAAATATAGAAGTTCAAATATGGAAATAGAAATAAAATTATCATCATGGAAATTTGGAACCAATGATAATGATTTATAAATAATTATTAGGCTCTTGCATAATAAGTGGAGTTTCATCCACATTTTTTGAATATGTAACATTACTAATTATTAAGAGAAACAAGTGGTGGTGGTATTATAGTAGGTATGCAAATTGGAATCAATGGTGTCTTTTTTACATATATGTGTACTTTAAATTTTTATCATATTTCAAAACCCAAAAAATTTCATGGTCTCTTCTAAATTTTTTAGCACCATTGTAACAAAAGCAATTAATCCATTGCAATGACCAAGATAAAACCTAATCACCCAAAATTGAGCTCCTTATATAGTGAATACAGATGCCCCTTGATAAAAACCAAGAGAATTACAATTTTGACATAGATATTCAATGTGTTAATGATTTAGAAATAATAGGCCCTTGCATAATAAGTGGAGTTTCATCCAATTTTTTTGAAGATGTAACATAATGAAACTATTTAATAGGGATTTGAATCCTTAATTTTTAGCCCCCTCCCTAAAGACTACCTTTGAGATAATTTAATTCACCAATTCAAATACCTATGAGGGTGAGTTACCTTTCTTGAACTTCCAAACTAATATTTGGAGATGAATTCAACCCAAAAATGGTAACTAAAATAAGTTACACAAAATCATACCTAGTAACTCAAAGACCTCTTGGGAAAGGATTTTGTGCTTTCATCTAAATTATGGTTATGTGAGGGCAAAAAAAATCTACTTCAAAACAATTTAATGTGTTTATATATATATATATATATATATATATATATATATATATATATATATATATATAATTTTTATTTATATATTGTATCTAAATGTATATTTGTATCATTTAAGGAATTTCATTCTAATAAAATAGAAACATGCTTCTCGTAACAAATTACACTTCATGGGTCTCCTATCATGGGTTTTGTATCACATCCAGGGGATCATCAAAATTAGAAAATGTTTAATAATCCACTAGAAGACCATAGTACAATGAAAATTATAGAAGTTCAAATATGGAAATATAAATAAAATTATCATGTAACTTTAGAACTGATGGTAATGATTTAGAAATAATTATTAGGCTCTTGCATACAAAATGGAATTCCATCCACATTTTTTGAAGATGAAACATTTTTAATTATTAGGAGAAACAAGTGGTGGTGGTATAATAGTAGGCATACACATTGGAATAGATGTTGTATTTTGAACATATATGTCCTCTTCAAATTTTTATCATATTTATAAACCCAAAATTCTACTTGGTCATTTCTAACTTTTTTAGCACCATTATAACAAAAGTAATTTATCTTTTACAATCACCAAGACAAAACCTGATCACCCATAACTTAGCTCCTTATATAGTGAATAAAGATGCAACCTGATCAAAACCAAGAGAGTTTCAATTTTAACGTAGAGATCCAATGTGCTAATAATTTATAAATATCAAGCTCTTGCATAATAAGTGGAGTTTCATACACATTGTTTGAAGATGTAACATAATAAAACTATCCAATAGGGATTTGAATCCTTAAATTTTATTCCCCCTAGGAATACCTTTAATATAATTTAATTCACCAATTCAAATACCTATGAGGGTGAGTCACCTTTATTGAACTTACAAACTAAATTTTGGAGACGAATTTGACCCAAAAATGGTAATTAAAATAAGTGACCCAAAATCATACCAAGTAACTCAAAGACCTCTTGGGAAATGAATTTGTGTGCTTATCTAAATTATGGTTAAGTGAGGGCATAATTAGTCTACCTCAGAACACTTTAATAAGTCTATATATAGTATTTCTATATATAGACATTTGTATAATTTAGTTAATTTCACTAAATAAAATAGCAATGTACTTGCCACAAAAAATTACATTTTATGGGTCTCCTACCATGGGTTTTGGATCACATCTAGGGGATCATCAAAATTAGAAAATGTTCAATAATTTGGTACAAGACCATAGTAAAATAAAAATTATATAAGTTCAAATATGGAAATAGAAGTAAAATTATCATCATGAAACTTTGCAACTGATGGTAATGATTTATAAATAATTATTAGGATCTTGCATAATAAGTGGAGTTTCATCCACATTTTTTGAAGATGTAACATTATAAATTATTAGGAGAAACAAGTGGTAGTGGTATAATAATAGGCATGCACATTGGAATAGATTGTGTCTTTTAAACATATATGTCCACTTCAAATTTTTATCATATTTCTAAACCCAAAATTCTTCTTGGTCACTTTTAAATTTTTTAACGCCACTATAATAAAATTAATTCATCCATTACAATCACCAAGATAAAACTTGATCAACCACAACTGAGATCTTTATTTAGTGAATATAGATGCCCCCTAATCAAAACCAAGGGAGTTACAATTTTGACATAGAGATTCAATGGGCTAATGATTTAGAAATAATACACTCTTACATAATAAGTGGAGTTTCATCCACATTTTCTGATTATGTAACATAAATAAAATGTCTAATAGGAATTTGACTCCTTCATTTTTAGGCCCCCTAGGAATACCTTTAAGATAATTTAATTTACTAATTTAAATACCTGTGAGGGTGAGTCACCTTTAGTAAACTTATAAACTAATATTTGGAGATGAATTCAACCCAAAACTAGTAATTAAAATAGGTGACACAAAATCATACCGAGTAACTCAAAGAACTCTTGGGAAATGATTTTGTGTGCTTATCTAAATTATGGTTATGTGAGGTCATAATCAGTCTACCTTAGAACACTTTAATAGGTTTATATATAGTAATTATATATGCAGACTTTCCATTTATAAATTGTATCTAAATGTAGATTTATATAATTTAGGGAATTTCATTCAAATAAAATAGAAATAGACTCGTCGTAAAAAATTACACTTGATGGGTCTCCTACCATGGGTTTAGGATCACATCCAAGGGATCATTAGAATAAAAAAGTGTTTAATAATCCACTACAAGACCAAAGTATAACAAAAATTATAGAATTTCAAATATGGAAATAGAAGTAAAATTATCATCATGGAACTTTGAAACCGATGGTAATGATTTATAAATAATTATTAGGCTCTTACATAATAAGTGGAGTTTCATCCACATTTTTTGAAGATGTAACATTATTAATTATTAGGAGAAACAAATTGTGGTGTTATAATAGTAGGCATGCCCATTAGATTAGATATTGTCTTTCAAACATATATGTCCACTTTAAATTTTTATCATATTTCTAAACCCAAAATTAGTCTTGATCACTTCTAAATTTTTTAGTGCCATTGTAACAAAAGAAATTTATCCATTATAATCACCAAGACAAAACCTGATTACCCACAACTAAGCTCCTTATCCATTTAATATATATGCCACCTGATCAAAACTAAGGGAGTTACAATTTTGACATAGAGATTCAATGTGCTAGTGATTTATAAGTAATAGGCTCTTGCATAATAAGTGGAGTTTCATCCACATATTTTGAAGATGTGTCATAAGTAAATTATTTAATAGGGATTTGACTCGTTAATTTTTTAGCCCATCCAAGGAATACCTTTGAGATAATTTAATTCACCAATTCAAATACCTGTGAGGGTGAGTCACCTTTCTTAAACTTACAAACTAATATTTGGAGATGAATTTTCCCCCAAAATGTTAATTAAAATAAGTGACACAAAATCATACCTAGTAACTCAAAGACCTATTATAAAAGGATTTTGTGTGCTTATCTAAATTATCATTATGTTATGGCATGAGTAGTCTACCTCAAAACACTTTAATAAGTCTATATATATTTTTTCTTTATGTAGACTTTTCATTTATAGATTGTATCTAAATGTAGATATTTATAATTTAAGGAATTTCATTTCAATAAAATAGCAACAAACTCATCACAAAAAATTACACTTGATGGATCTCCTACCATGGGTTTTGGATAACATCAAGGGGATCATCAAATTTATAATATATTTAATAATCCACTACAATACCATAGTATAATGAAAATTATATTAAGTTCAAATATAAAAATAGAAGTAAAATTATCATCATGGAACTTTTAAACTGATGGTAAAGATTTAGAAATAATTATTAGGATCTTATGTAATAAGTGGATTTTTATCGACATTTTTTAAAGATGTAACATTATTAATTATTAGGATAAAAAGTCATGGTGGCATAATATTAGGCATGGACATTGGAATAGATGGTGTCTTTTGAACATATATGTCCACTTCAAATTTTTATCATATTTGTAAACTTGAAATTCTTCTTAGTCACTTCTAATTTTTTTAGCATCATTGTAACAAAAGCAATTTATCCATTCCAATCACCAAGATAAATTATGATCACCCACAACAGAGCTCCTTATCCATCGAATATGGATGTCCCTTGATCAAAACCAAGGGAGTTATAATTTTTGACATAAAGATTATGCTAATAACTTAGAAATAATAGGCTCTTGCATAATAAGTGGAGTTTCATCCAATTTTTTTTGAAGATGTAACATAATCAAATCATCTAATAGGGATTTGACTCCTTAATTTTTAGGCCCCCTAGGAATACCTTTGAGATAATTTAATTTACCAATTCAAATACCTGTGAGGGCAAGTCACCTTTTTTGAACATACAAACTAATATTTGGAGATTAATTTGACCCCAAAATGGTATTTAAAATAAGTGACACAAAATCATACCTAGTAACTCAAAGACATATTAGAAAAGTATTTTGTGTGCTTATCTAAATTATGGTTATGTGAGGACATAAACAGTCTACCTCAAAATACTTTAATAAGTCTATATATAGTATTTATATATATAGACTTTCCATTTATAGATTATATCTACAATACTTTACTATAAGACCTTAGTACAATGAAAATTATATAAGTTCAAATATAGAAATAAAAGTAAACTTATCATCATGGAACTTTGGAACAAATGGTAATGAATTAGAAATAATTATTAGGCTCTTACATAATAAGTAGAGTTTCATCCACATTTTTTGAATATGTAACACTATTAATTATTAGGAGAAATAAGTTCTAGTGGTATAATAATAGGCATACACATTTGAATATATGTTGTCTTTCAAATATATTATATGTCCACTTCAAATTTTTATCATATTTCTAAACCCAAAATTATGTGTAGTTGCTTATAATTTTTTTAGCATTATTATAATAAAAGTAATCTATCCATTATAATCACCAAGACAAAACCTAATCACCCAAAATTGAGCTCTTTATCCAGTGATTATAGATATCCCCTAATCAAAACTAATGGAAATGTAATTTTGACATAGAGATTGTGTTAAGAGGCTATCTCTTTATATTAAGAATGCAAGCCATCATAGACTAAATAATAATTTGCATGGTGATTCAGATCTTGATATGTTTGTGCCCATAAATATTTTATATGAACTTATTTTGACATTGTCATGGGTTTGGAGTAACTAGTAGGTTCAATTTTTGATTTACACTCTTTCATTTCACATAACCCCTCTTCTCCCCCCCCTCCCCCCTACCAACACACACACACACACACACACACACACACACACACAAATTATATAAGGTATTAAATAGATACAATTGGCATATAACATATATCATAATATTTTTATATGTATGCTTAACATAGTAGGTTGAGAATATTCATAATTGACAATCCAACATAATTGTAGGTTAGATTCTCCATTAATTATCAAGGACATTGACACACATGATACAAAATTATTGTAATAAGTGAATAAAGGTCTCTAGGCCTATATATTTATGCAGTTGGATTGTATGCTAATTTTTGAAACCTATCAATAAAGGGAAGGATATTGTGCATTTAAGGACATTACAGATCTCATAAAGAATAACATGATTCAGATGATAGGTAAGAGACTTAGTAGAATGAAGATAAGATAAAACTATTTATTATGAATTTGATGAAAGGTTTTAACCATTATTATCTTTTCATAGTGAAGAAAAATAATAAAATAATTTATAGTCATGCACATAAGTATGATTTTATGTATGTTTCTATGATAATAGGTTGAAATAAAATTTATCTAATTTTATTTGATCTTGACATAATTACATTGACTGTGTTATAAATTTCAAACCTATGGATATTGAAGTTTTATGTTGACACAAAAATTATTTATAATCTTGGATGTTGTGGTAATTATATTCCCAGGAGGCATATTTCATGGATAACTAATAAATCTAAATCAAGATTAAATTTTTTTAATAGATCTTAGAGCATATAAAATGACTCATTTTGTCTATATAAGAAGTCAATACCCAAATTGGCCTTGTAAAGACCAACACAAAATTCTATATTACTTGAAGACACTTATCTTGTGCATCATTTTATCTCTTTACTAGGCTCCCATGATGGTGACACTTGTCACCCCCATGGAGCTCTATATTTAATGGTGCATGCATCGTTTGACCAACTATGCTAGGCTCACATGGACCATAGATGTCAAGATCATGTTCAAGATTTAAATTTTTAGTCTGGGTTTGTCTTTTCAATACTTGTCACATGCCTTAAATTCTACGTGACTACTCTCAAGGTACATTTGCATTCAAAAATAGGTAGGTTGAGTTTTTGCTTCATTTAATATTATAGGGTCAAAATGCGATCACAATTATGGATTTAAAACTCTACTGTACTTCACCATGTATGCAATAGATGAAGTAGATTAATTTGAAGAGAAAATATATAAAACATTGATATTTTTGAGGAATTAGATTAAAATTTTCAATCATGTATCATAAGCATTAAATTTGATGTTGTAGATGATACTTGGCATGGGACAGTTGGTAGTAAAGTAGATGGACAATCAATTAATTTCAAGTAATAAACATAATTAATTTTTTATCTCTTATAACTTGGTTATAAATATTTTATGAACTATTAAATTACATACAAATTATACAAAGCAATCAAGTCTATTCTACTTTATAAAATGATCATCAAATTTTAGTTAACTATCACATCTTTTAAACTACAATTTAAATTAGTGATATGTAATTATTTTGTTGAATAGACTCAAATTAAGCTAAAGTGCCAATGAATATCTATCTTGGTGAGTTTATTTATCCACTCAAATCTTTTGGTTTATTTCTCTACTTTATTAAGACTAGTAACTTTAATTTTGAAATCTAATTATGAGATATGTTTTTTAGTGTTTTTGACTACATGTGCCACAAAGTGAGATGGAGATGTTTTCATTAGTTTATATAGATAAGACTGGTTGGCATTTTTGACTCATGTATATTTTAGCCTTATTGGTGGTTTTTTTTATAATGCGTTAGTTACTAAGATGCATTTTGTGCACCTATAGTTAGCTGCACTTTTTGTAATATAATGTTAGAAACTCATTGGTTGGTGTTTTTGATTATGTGTATATTGTGGCCTTATTGGTAGTTTTTTGTAATGTATAGTTACTAAGATGCATGTATTCACACACCTACCATTAGCTACAATTTTTGTAATATAATGTTATAAAATATTTATTTCATATAATATGAATTCCCTATTTCCAACTGTATTTTTGTATCCAATCATATTTATTTGTTTATTTTCAAATAATTTTTGTTAAAGTAAAATACTCATAACTTTTTTGAGCAACATATATTTCACAAATTTTTAAAGAATGTAGGATTTCAAATTAGGCAAATTAGTCCTATAATTTCTCAATAGCACACCTTCAAAAATAGTTAGCAATCCTCCACTATCATGAGACCCCTACCTTACTGTAGGTGAATTTGATTAAATGATAACATGTCAAATCAATAGATGGGAATATTATAGAGAGAGAGAGAGATGTAATTCCTATAGTATGATAATGTCAAATTGTTAGTGGTTAGTTTGAGAGATAAAAAAGAAAAAAAAAATCTCATTATTTAGTAATCTAAAAACCAATGTGCCACTTCTAATGTAATTCAAACATTTCTCAATACACTAATGCCACCATTCGTTTATGAGAAATTTTTTTGGGGACTAATAGTGGATGGTTATGATGTCCCACTTCTAAATAAAATGAGGTTCCTTCATTTTTTTTGAGGAAAATTTAATTCAAGTTTAATATCTTAAATTAAATTCTTTATTAATTTTATTATTAAGATTTTTTAGGGCCAATAAAAAGTCTTTCAATAGGATAGGTTGGGTGCATAAAATGTGCCTAATCAACCTATGATAATTTATATCAAATAACCACTTTATCTTGAGACATTATCCTCTATAGTGAAGGATGTTGTATAGATTGATGGTTTACATGTACTTAATGCACTTAATGACACCTTCTTATAACATATTGATGCTTATGAGAGTAGGCATGGAGATGGTCCAACTAACATTACTACTCAGCCACACTAATGCAGATCTTATAGTTCTCTGTGAATTGTAACTTAAATTAGATGAGGAGAAGGATTTGATTTAAACAAATTATGGTGGTGTTTCTAAGTAGGGGTTCCATAGAGGGGGCTTCTCCTATGTTTAATGAGAAAGTGGCCCCAAGAAAAATTAAATTCATGGTATAAGGAAAATTTAGAATCATTTCTTAAAAATGAGGATCTAACTATTTTTTAGGGAGGAAGTTTAAGGGGGTGAAAAAGGGGGGTTTTAGTTCTCCATATGTGCTTATATTTTGTAGGAAGATATTCTACAAGTTGTAAATATATAAGTGGACAAAATTTATGTAAACATTAAATATAAATAAAAATATAATAGTTTTAAATATTATCTCCTATAAAATAATAACATACACTCATAATTTTTATTCCATGAGACCACTTTTGCTATATATACTCCTAAATTCTCTCTACATTACTTGCTAAGAAAATTTAAGAGCCCCCCTCCAATGGGACCACTTTATAGTTTTGACCCCTATTAAAAGAAACTTGATAGATAACTATATGGGGTGTGATCAAAGTTGAAATTCAAAATAACATAGAGCAAGTGTGAAAAGGACAAGTGTCAAAACTATGGGCTATGGATTAAATCTTGAGTATCTTCCCAAAGATTAATAGTACATGGCTAATTGTACACATTTTGATCAATGGTACATAGATCAAAGGACATAATACATTAGATCAAGATCAAACAAAGTGCATTAATCTAGGAAAGGAAGATCCAACATTGTAAGATGAAGGTGGATTTCTCAATGAAGCTAGGACAAACATGGTGGTGACAAGTGTCAAAGTCATGAGGAGTATCATAAGACAACCAATGGAACTTGATCCCTCATATTGAGATCAATGACCCATGTTGATTTGTGCAAGGAAATTTGATGGTGGGAGGTGAAGAGGATTTTTTCAAAGGTAAATCATCACTTTTAAATATTAATGAGCTATATGCCATAGAGATTCCATGATGACACCACATAAGCAAGACACAATAGATTTGAAGATTTTATGGACCCATAAAAAGCAAAGGTATAAATGTTTGATCCAAACAAAATTTAAGTCAAAAAACTCATAATTTGGATCAACAAAAGACAATAAGTGGGAGTCTACAATGAATTTGATATTCAAATTTACATTGAAAAATGGGGTCCTTATAATTTTCACATATTTTTAAGAGGAACAAAAACTGCCAAACATATCTAACTAGATATATTCCTATTCTTACATATTCTTAGTTTTTTTCAAACATACACTATAGAGTGTTGATAAAATAGAATAGAGCAGGTTGTAGAGTGTTTGAAGCATTGACCATATTTGTTATTGTAATTTCTATAAACCCTTATTTTCAACTATTTAATCTTAATGGTCTTTAATAGATATATACTTTTTTAGATCAATACCAAGGTTCTATGGGTCCCTTGTCCTCTATTAGAAAATGCAAATATTTAAAAAATAACCAAAAAAATCCAAGTGAAAATGCCATGGCCAAATAAGAACCAAATATACCAAACAACCAAAATCGTAAAAAAAAATTAACAATAGTTCTTTCAAAACACTAAATACCAACAACAACATCAAAGCCATCAATTTATGGGAAAATAGTCTAAAACATTGATTTTCTTACCCTTTTTATTTTTTACCTCTTACCACACTCCTTATGAGTTTACCAAAACCAATTACATATCATGATTTGGAATTTTTTAATTTAACTTTATATGCATCTCTTTGTTTGAATATGAGCTTTTAGATTCATGACCTTTCTTCACTCCCCCTAATATATTTTGTAAGGGAGAATTATAGGTTTTTTCAATTACCCCCACATTAGACTTATCTTCTTTTTCAGAAACACCTTGTTCTTCTTTCTTATTATCTCTGTATTCTACATTTTCTTGAAATTTTGGTTATTGAAAACACTCTTCAACACCTACTATTGGATCTGGAATGAATTCAATAAATTTTTTATCTATCTAAAATATGTGATTTATCTATGTTTACTTGGCCCTTTTATTCATTGGTTATCACTTTATGTTATGAAATCACTAAGATTTAGATTATTGTAATATTTTTGGCCCTGATAGAGTGAACCCAACTATGATGTCAATGAACCTTCTACTAAAGGAGTGTTCGCATGACTATTGTTTAGGTAAATAGTGTTTTAAAATTACAACACTAAAATTTTATAAAACATTACAATAAATATAACTCCATATACTCTAACTGTATATACTTCAATAAATTTTTCATAATAAATAGTATAATTTTTAAGAATGTGTGTTGAGCTCAAAGAAGCCCTGGGTTGGCTTAGGTAGTAATGAGGCCAACTATAAAGCTTGGTTAAAAAGGAAAAGAGGTCAAAGGAATCAAGTGGGTGAATAAGACAAAAATGGGTAGAACCGAGGTTTAATTGTAATTTAATATGGGTAGACTCTTTTTTGGTTAAAATTATATGGAAAATAGTCACATAATAATTACTTTTCACCTTTTTTTATCATCTTCATCATCTAGTGAAAACTAACCAGTTGCATAGATTTATCCAATAAACCATGCAGTTTAATTGTCCTTCCTTTTAAATGAATAAGCATGAATAGTTACAATTCATCTCAATTGTGTATAAAGTGGTGAGCCATTACAATCCAAATAAATGTTAGCCCCATCTGTGATAATAGAGAACATAAAATGATATAAAATTATGGGTAAAATAATAAAATGATGGAGATTACTAGGGTTGTTTAGTGTTTATTGCTATTGATTATTATTTATTTATTACTTATTTTTTGTGAGAAATCAATAGGGACCCAAATGATGAATGTTAGGATGATTCGAGCTGACATTTTTTAATAATTAAAATCAAATAATCTTAATAACTAATATATTTAATAGTTCAAATTTTAAAAATTATAGATAATCACCCAGACCAACCAAAAGGACCAACTTATAACCTGATGAGGACCCATTAATGTCTAAATTCTCTTTTCACTTGGAATATGGTGAGATTAAGGACTAGATAATTTAAACAGAGTAATTATAGAATTGATTAGTAATTAAATATACATTAGGGGAAATTTTAATTAAACATGGGCCTCCAAAATTAATTTTTAAATTGTAAAATATGACATGAAAATAATATAAATCAATTAAAGTATGACATCATCCCTTAGGCCTGACATCACTTTAAAAAATATATCATTTTTTATCTATTATATAAACTTACTAAATCGTCTAAACTAACCCACTTTGGTTAAAATAACCCTACTTGTTTTATTGCTATCTCTTCACTTTTAATAAAAAGTGTAATGATTTTTTGTTTTTTTCATATTAATTTACATAGAAGGTATTATTGGTAGATGTAGCCACCACGACCATTATTGTATCTTACTTTATTCACTTCTTATACTCTTGAAATCTCAAATTCTAAGCCCTTTCTACAACTACCTCACCATCCCATTGATATTTGGGGTTTGAACCTCCTGAAGTAGTCTTTTCATCCAACAACATTAACAATGTTTCCATATCAAGTTCTATTCTTTTATTTTCTTTAAATCAGCCCAAGAGCAACACTGCCACCATTATTTTTATCTCAACTATTTCAACTCAAGTGAAACTACATTCCATTTTAGTCAAGGCTATCAACAAACTCAAAAATCCTATCTACACTTTCAATAGACTACAAATATGTGTTTATCTCCATGTCTGGATAAGATATATATATATATATATATATATATATATATATATATATATATATATATATATATATATATATATATATATATATATATATATATATATATATATATAGTGTATATATACTATGTTCATGTTTCTTTATAGAAGTGTGAGTAAATTCACCTCTATTTCCTATGTTTAACATTTATATCATGATTCCATCATGAGTTTCATTATATGTTAGTCGATGCATATCTGATTTTATATTATTATTAATTGATAGGAAGGTAGATGGAGACCTACATTTCGTTGCTTAGTATAATTTATGATTAATTTTGGGGACTCTATTTGGGAATTAAATGGTAGGTTTAAAATCATCAAAAGGTGTAACAAACAACAACATTTACTATCATTTTGAAAAAATATGGGTGGTCTCTTTCATATTTCCAATTGGTGGTTATGGGTTGTTTTGTTGGGATATTCATCTTTTCAATTGGTGGTTGTGGCTTCTTTTTTTGGGATCTTAATCTTTTAAATTGGTGGTTGTGGGTTGTTTTGTTGGGATCTTCACAATCACATTTGGTTTTTGTTTATTTATCTAATCAATCTCCCATTATCCTTTACTTAGTATAAGTCAAAATTTTAGGAGGATTTTATTTTGGTAGAAAACATTTATTCTTATTTAAATTTTCCTATTTTAGAATTATATTTTTTCTAATTATTATAACTATTAATTCTTGTTACATAGATTTACATAATTTGAATGCTTATTTCTTTTAGAATGTAAATACTTAATAAATTTATCTTTTTAGTGATTTTGATTAGCCAATTGGCAATGGAAAATTTGGTGTTGGGTCAAGAAAAATAAAGTCAACAAATGTTGTGCGAACAACTCAACAAGTATGGGGTCATTAAAGATCGTATGATTTATATATTATATAAGATAATATTTATATATATTTAATATATTATATATCAATACATACTAGAATATATAATATTTGTATATATTTGGCATATTATATATTAATACATAGTAATATATAATCACAAAACAAAAATATACAATTCCTCTAGATTTCTTTACACCTTCGAGGAAATTGCTAGTTTGATAGACACATTACACATGGACTAGTTGATGGCTTAATTTGGTTTTGTATTTTATGTAATGTTTAGTTCATGCACACTTTTTTCCATTTGTAATACACTTTTTATTTCTTAATAAACTTCATATTTATTGAAAAAAACAATATTCAACTACCCCTATGACTCCTACAACTGCAAGTGATAATACTAACTATTCACTACTCTATATATTATATTTACTATTTATTATTTTGTTCATGATGCAGTGGTGCAATATTAAGAGTGGAAAATATACAAAAACTAAAATAAACTACAACTACTACTTACATTTGTTGTGTCCATATGACTTTGTGGTTTAACTTTCTACTTTTAATGCAAAGTATGGTTATTGTGTAAATATTTTGTTGTGTTAACTACCTATTATTGTGCTTTCCTAGTTGGTTATGGGTAACATTAAAAGCTTAATTTTATACTTTTATATCAATTTGGGTTTTAAAGAGAGTCATAGTTCAATTTTTTCCTCAATAATTTTGGTTTCACAAAAAATAATAAATAAATATATTTTACTAAAAAATATTTAGATTTATGACAGTGGTAGGGAGAATGATTACAAGTATGGTGCCAACTATACTTGTGACTCCTATAATCACAAATTACAATATTGATATACATAAAATGCACAAAATCTAGTGAGATTATCATGTACTGAAACAAATACATTTAGAGAAAGAAATTTAATTAGGCCAATAATCCACATATATTTCAAATTAATTGATGGATCTCCCCAAACTTGTTCATTAAATAAATTACCAAACTTAGACATCAGAGTAGTTACCAGCCCAAAAATATTATATTTCCTCATGTTCTTCCTATGATTTTGTATTGATAGAAGAAAATATTATTTTACATCAATATTTACCACATGAGAATCCAATTTGATCTCTTAATCATCTCCTACCACTTAAGGCCTCGACATTAAATGAATAAAATTCACCATTATTATTGATGAGGCCTAAAAACATTGATAACATCTCCATTGTTAATAAGGGTCTGAATAAAATTACACACCTTCTTATTTTGCGTTGATCTTGTTTTCATTATGATAGTGAGAGTTGAAGGGGAGAGAAATTTTGATAAAATTAAGGGAAAATGAGAAAAACTAGAGCTGAGACCAATAAAAACCACCATGTGAAGCATTATTGTCTTAATGATGACGTGTCACCACCATATCTCTCAATTACTATAAGGGGTACTTCATGTATGTGGTGTGACCATCACAAGAGTGAAGGAAAAGTCTCAAGGCTATATGAAAACTATCAAACCAAATTTATGAAATATTTATTAATAAGATTCTAATCTAACCCACTTATGCACATCATTAGAGTGGATAAATCTTCCACTACTAATATTATTAGCATCAAAGCTAGCAAAGAATTATGTTGTGTTATTTATTTTTATAAAATATGATTGAAATAAATACCCTAAAATGACCCTTCCAAAACTAATGCATCATCTATAGTCGATGGCTTACTTATATCATTAATTATAATTTGGGAATCACATTCCACTTCAAAAATTTAAATGTTATAATCTAGATCTAAATTAAGGTCTTCCTCCAAAAACCAAAATATTTATTTATTATTTTCCCCTTCCCCATCTCTAATCAAATTCACTACCCCTATTGGTTCAAGATAGACTATTGGGGTTTTACCGTGTCATATGTAAGTGATTTTATTTCTAACGGTGTCTCCCAATAGTCCACATGAATTTAAAAGTACTTGAGGGATCTTATTTCACATAATAATGCGACTGAGTTTACTTGAGGGCTATACTTTAATTGACCTTATTACTATGTTTAATTACCACTTATAATGTAAAAAAATCATCAATTAAGGTGTCGCAAATATTATCACACAGTCTTCACTCATCCCAGTTAGACTCTTCCATGTTTGGGTTAATTTTCCATAATGTTCCTTATCAACTCCACATGAAATTATAAATTCCTTCTAATGATGTTTTGGTAGATATTTCCATTATGGTAATATTTAAAGGAATTTATAAAAAAACATGAATTATGTCTTATCCCTATCATCAAAGGCCAATTGTCCTTCTTCAAAAAGCACCTTGGTCCCATGAACCCTTTTATTTACACTAGCTATTATAATTGGATTCCTCATGGAAAATTTGAATTACTTCTCTTGAAATATCATGAGTGTCCCTCCATTATTCAATTTCATTGGTTATAACCCATGTGTATGTAAACTACTGAGCTACTTTATTTATTTCTCTATACACACATTGTATATGGAAGGCTTAAAGTTATTTAAGTGCATTCATGACATCACTAATCATATTCATATTCTAACATGGTGAATTATTATTAGATAAATAATTTATAGTATTGAAAGAGTCACCTTATACATCTAGATGAGTGATCCCCATATCCTTATAAAATTGAATGCCCCATAAACCTTCTTTTGCCTTAGATTAATTATTTATTTGATTCCCAATTTACCTGCATAGGTTGTAACTAAGTTTCCATTGATATTTCTTAAAATTCCTCCTCTACTAGATTTATCAATGTTACCTTTAGAAGAACCATCAAAATTGAGCTTCATCTACCCTAGAGATAGATGTAATCATTTAATATTTATTCTATCAATCTTATTTTGATCAATCTTATTTTTATTCCTGATGTTAATATTCTAAATGGATAAAATTATGATTTCATCATCCCTAATATTATATTTATTCTTATTCTTTATCACCATGAAATTATCATATATTAATTGAATGATTATAGAAGACACCCTTTACACTAATTTGTTTTGGTTATGAAAAATTCTTAGGTGTTTTTTCCACCATAATCCTAAATCACATGAGGGATAGTAAATTTCCATGGTTTTTTAAGTCTTTCACTAGTGAAGGGGGATGACCATTGAAGGATAAAATATAAAACTAAATTTGGTTACACCCAACATACCTCATAATAGTTTACAATGATCCTAGAAGTTTGTTACACAAAGGGGCAAAGAGTCATAAGATAAAACATAGCTACAATATAATGTTCACATAAGACACACCTTCTCTGGATCATAATAACTTCACCAAATTGATAGTAATAATCTAGTTTTTGATTGCTATCCAAAAGAAGATTTGAGTTTAGGTAACATATCCATATCCCATATAGTGTTCCAAGGAAA
>JARHVA010000724.1:3772500-3822500 GCA_037957365.1 Torreya grandis | reverse complement strand
CTCTTACAAACCTCATAAATATCCTTATACACTCACTTGTGTGTTTCCTACACTCAAATACATAAGACAACTTTTTTGTAAAAAAAATAGGGTTGCTTGTGGAAGTAAAATATAGGCCATAAAGATGGCCTTTATATGACCAAAAAGTGTCCAAATGTCCTTCAAAAATTCACCTACCCAATGGGTATAGGTATGTGTCCAAAAATGACTAGTGGAGAAGCTTTTCTTGTCAAATACTCAAGCTAAAATGTGGTTGAAAATACAAATCCGGGATTGAACATATGGTTTGGTTTTGTGTGTCAACCCAACCCATTAACAAAGTTAAATAACATCATTTATGGTTAACATATGTTTAGAGTGATTAAATTATAATATAGGTTTAGCTCAAAACAATAAAATATAAAAATTAATAAAGAGAACAATTTAAAAGACACAAAATGATACAATTAAAAAAATTTAAATAGGGAAATTTATAATATTAAATGTTTAAGATGAATCTAAGTGTGAATATGTTCCATCAAGGCATGTCTGAGTCTCTCATAATCCTACCTTTTCCCCCTATAACATGTACACTCAATATAAACATCAAATACATCCATATAAAAATAATTCATATCTAGGATAATATGAAAAAGTAAGGGTGTGTGTGTGTGTGTAAAAACCTATCACTAAAAATTTCAAAATACAACCATATATCTTTGTTATTTCAATATAATCAACTATAAATTCATAAATTATAACATCATTCTATTTAATAATAATAATATATTGATAACAAGTATATACTCATAAATAACCATGCATACAAATAAAATCTACCAAACTAGGTAATTAAGGTCCATGACGTCAACAAAATATAAAATGTGGGTACCCTATGCCTCCAAATAGTCTAACACATATCCATTAAGTCCAAAAAATATTTAAAAATATATATAATAGGGAGTGATATCAAAATGGAGTACATAATAGGTATAACACATCTAAAGGTCTAAAGTACTAAAAGAGCAACCTAAGATCCCAATTCACCAAGTTATAAGCTAGGTCACTATTGTAATTTATTTATACATATTACATGATTAAAACACAAGATAACACATAAGGGAGACCTAAATGAGTATCATGCCCTCTTCTAGAGTATTGGATATGTAGTCAACACCCACTAATAGTGAGATCTTTAGGGTCAACTTGACACCATATGCCCACTAACCCATTTTTACCCAAGGACACTATGAAGATGAAGAACTAAGGTTTTATATTTTCATTAGGAATAAAATGCATAACCTACATTTAAATTCACTAGAGTGAAGGTGAATTCAAAAACAAAATCATCCAAGTGGTTTCATCCCTTTTCAACAAGTATTCTATATAGGAAACTTATGTAAAACCTTTACAATAGTGTTGCTAGAAGTGGAAAATCCAAAATATGATGACTACTCTAGAATCATGATTTATCCTTCTTCCTACCTATTCTATATCTATCATTATGTTAACATCAACATAAACTAATTATATTACTTCCTTTTCATTTTCATAGATATCTTAGTTGTACTTTCTATATTTAGACTATCTCAATTTGTGAATTCAACATATTCCTATATATGAGTTTATCACCTAATTGGCATGCTCTATTTTTGATTATCACCCTTCTGACATTTAATTTATATATACCCCTTTAATTAAATTTAGGGATAATAATAAATTTACCTAAATAATTTTAGGTTTAAATCATCACATCTAGTTTCAACAGGTATTTCATACTAGACACCTATATACAAGTCAAACAATAGTATTGACATAACAGGGTTGGGTCAATGTAAGTGTCTAAAGATACAAATGTATAATTTATAAAATCATGCAATTAATTCAGAATCTAAATGAAGTCCACTACCTATTTTAGATCTAGATCTATATTAACATCATAACTGATTAAGTATCTAGTTTTTATTATCATTTCAATATCTAACATAGTTATACTTTCTATCTTTAGAATCTCAACATAATAAATTCATTATATGTTCTATTTGAGTTTCACAAACAATTGACCTACTTTATAGATAATCTACCATCCTTGTTCCCTAATTTATCTCTACCCTTTAACTCTAGATTCCATATATTTACATCTTAGGGTTAAACATTTAGTGAAACCAATTTGAGAGAATGCAATTTTTTTTTAATTCCTAAGATTTTTAGCTAGATATATTTTTAGATTGATACACTTTTTTCATTTCTTTCTTCTATTAGTTTGCATGCAACCTATGCATATCCTTACATTGGGAGGTGTGCCTATTGAACACATTAAGTTTCCACTCCTACCACCTAAGATGTAGAAAACCAATGAGGAACCTAATACTATGGATCATGATGATACCAATGTTAATAATGAAAAACAAATTGATGGGGTTATCATAGAAGAATATTCTAATAATGAAAACTATAAGTCTAATAAAATTGATGAACATGAATAAATAGATCATGAATAAGTGCAAGAAATTGCATTGTTTCATGAAACTATTTATTAAAAACCTAAAGATATTGATGAAATCCTAAGAACCATATTAGAAACTAAAAAAACAAAAAGCATAGATGAATAATCAGGTCCATCTATTGATCATGCTATTCAAACTATGTGTCATCCCCATATACCCACAACCCTCCCCTTGATCACATTAATGCTTCATACTTATAATGGGGGAAGGAGATATGTATTTAAACCCTTGTTTATTGAGACTAATATTACTACATATACCATGAGAAACCTAAATCCTTAAACTCAAATACTAGTTTCAATGCCTATATCTACCCAACCTCTGGGTACACCTCCTTTGGTGACTTCTCAAATGTCTATCCTAAAATATCATGAATGTTAGGTCTTATATAAACTATAAAACTTTTGAAAACTAAGGTTTAAAATATCAAATAAAATTGTATGAAATGTCCATATGCTATTGATTCACAAAAGGTGTTGCATATCTTCTTGCACCAGAGATATCTTTGTACCCTTTGCCAACTAGATTTGTTACACCTAAGTTCAAAATTTATGATGGTAAGGGTGATCTTGAACAACATATTCAATCTTTTTATTTAGCATGCCTTGATTATGACTCTAACTAAAAAAGTTTGATGAAATTATTTCCAAGGTGTTTAAAATATGATGCTTTAAGGTGATTTTAAAATTTACCAACTCAATTAGTAAATGCCTTTAAAACCCTTATGGATAAGTTTTTGGCACACATATCTATTAAAATTACTAAAAAGTTTTCCCATGCTTAAATTAAAAATATCAAACAAGGAACTAAAGAAACTATTAATGATTATGTCTTGAGGAACAAGATAATGTTAGTGAAAATGACCATTCTTAGGGTAGATAAAGATCTTCATTATAGTTTCAAGAAATATTTTCTTTCTCCTTTAGATGAGTCTATTGTATTAAAAAAATTCGATTCTTCTAATTACTTATGCCATGTTGTTCATGACCATGAAATGAAACTTATCTCATTTAATAAACTTAAGTATGTAGAAAACACATCAAATACACCTACATCTAATGCCAAGTTTAATATCAAACCAAGTTATAAGGTCATTCCTCCTGAGCCTAAAAAATAAAAAACCACCGTGTTTAATGTGGTGTCACAATAATCTAATTGGATTATCTTATCCAATGCACCAGAAAGATAGTTTACACACTTACCTAAGTCTCTTTCTTCATTATTCCTATAGCTTGTAGATTGTCATCTTATATCTCTCCCTCATCTTATAGAGGTTGATATTAGTACAAATATACCCAAATTATATGATTATAATGCTTATTGTGGCTATCAATAATTCCATATACATTCTGTGAACAAATGTTTTACCTTGAAGCATAATATCCAAGACCTCATCGATGACAGAAATATTATATTTGATGATCCTCCAAAGGAATCAAGCTCACAAATTGGTGACCACCATAAGTAAGAAATATTCAACAATCCTTTGAAAGATAATTTAAAGGAGTCAAATTTCCAAATGACATATAATGCACACCCTCCTCCATCTCATCATGAACACCTATTAGATGGGATTATTGGTAACTATAGGTGGCATACACCTCCTATGGTTTAGAGACCCTACATTACTTTGATGATAGTGATATTAGGGATGATGACTTAGATGTTTATTATTTATACATATGAGTATACCTTGAGCACAAAATTATACATAATGTTATGATTGACAATGGTGAAGGAAAGAAAATTTATACCATGACATTACTTACACATTTAGGTTACACAAATCATGATTTACATCCTTCGACCAGAATAGTTAGAGTATTTTATGGGACCTCACAATAGGTTATTGTTGGCATTGACTTACCTTTATAGGTGGGTCCCACCCATGTGGTTAATACATTCTCACTTATACCTTTAATGGGTGTCTTTGATATGTTATTAGGATGACCTTGGATACATATAATTTGAGTAGTACATTGTATAGTGCATAAGAATGTCAAATACATTAATGTTAATCATGTAATTACACTTTCCATAATTCTATATGAACATCTTCTTAAAAAAGAGAAATTTTTACCCATGTGATTAATTATAAAACCTCCTAGGGTTGATCCTATGCAAAAGGGTAAGCAACAAGAAATTCCATTTACTAGGTGATCAAAAGTTAAGAGAACATTGAATTAGAGATCCATAATGGATTTCATAGAATCCTCATTTACTACACATCATATTCATACATCTAGAACACCTACACACATTCTAATTATTTTTGTTCTAAAGAAACCACACACCAATCATTGATGGGTTCCATGAACCCCTACTTTTATTGTTTATTAATGACTACAAATTCTTATTTTACATACACAAATCATAACAAATCCTATAATTTCAAATATCAAACCTGTGTACACTCCTTGATACCATCACTATTTTATTGCATTAGGTTTAAAGTAGGGAGATATCTATGACCATATTTTATATGTGATCATAGGATAGTATTTTCTTTTTATATATTCTAAAATACCAAAAAAATTAATAAAAAAACTTCAAAAATATAAAAGTATGTCTAGCATTTACATGTCCTATTAGTTCTTTGGCATATATATAGTTAGTTCCATGTTGGTATTTACCCTAAACTGATCTAGGTGATATTATTGTTATACTTATATTTGATTAGAGGGTTATACATAAATGAAATGGAACAAGGGTGATAATTAGATCTATAACATGCCAATTAAATGCTAAACATAGATATATGTATATGTTAAATTCACAAAATTAAAATAGTCTAAATATGTAAATTAAAACTAAGATATATATATATATATAAAATTACAAGGAAATAATATGGTTATTTGATTTTGATACTGATATAGTGTTGGATAAGAACATGTAGGAAGAAAGTTGGAAGATAATTCTAGAATAGTTGTCATCTTCTAGATTTGATGCTTCTAAAGCTCTAGACACCAATGTCAGCCTTGGATAGTTATGTTGATACTATAATTTAGGTTTGATTTAAGTGTCTTATACAAAATACATACTAAAAAATTATGTTACTACCTATATACTTATGTGTTTTGCTTCACCTTCACTCTAGTGCATTCAGATCTAAGTCATGGATTGCCATTCCTCCTAAATTCTTAAAACTATAATTCTTCCACTTTATGGTTACCTTGGGGGAAAATGGGTTAGTAGGAACATGGTGTCAAGTTAACCCCAAATACCCCACTATTATTGGAAACTACATACATATACAATAATCTTAAAGAGGGACTCATACTCATGTAGTTCTCCCTTACGTGTTGTCTTGTGTGTGAATCATTCACTATGTGGAAACCAAGTACAACGGTGACCTAGCTAGTAACTTGGAAAACTAGGCTCTTGGTTTGATCATTTATTTATTTATACTTGTATATGTGTTGTACATATGATTGGTATGGAAATAGGTAATTTTTTTCAATTAAATGCTTAATAGAGTGCTTTTGATAAATTGCCTTGGTCTCTTTGGTCTTTTACTAGGTCTTATAGGTGAGGAATGAATGAGGGTTGATATTGTATTCATATCAATCCATTTGGATTAATAACTCACATTAAATCAATTAATCCAACCATTAGGATATGTTTCATTTGAAAATTGGATGACTTTAGGGCACTGAACACTTACATCAGGTCAAGGCACTAGCATTAATGCTAGTGTCTATCCCAAACATTAGTGTCTAGGGAGAAAGGAAATAGGTACATTTTCAAAACTTTTAGAGGTAGAAAATAAGTACATTTTAATCATTTTAGCTAAGAGAGAAGGTTTAGGTCATCAACACAAGACTAGTCAGATTAATCGATATAGGTCAAGGGGCACAAGATAGAGAAAATGTGAGGTTTGTACAAGCAAGAAAGGTCTAGAACTAAGTATAATAGCCAAGGTATGATTTCTTCAAGTATACAATATTTAGGTTCTATATAATAATAAAATAGTTTATACATTTTCCCCCCTTTTAATCTAGCAATGAAATTACTAGTTTAAAGGAGAGGAATGCATATTTGGGTGTGTATGCACACCTTATCTTTAGATGTTCCCAACTTGAGTACTTTGTTGGTGAATGAAATGCAACTAAAAGCATGTTAAAGTTTATAATTAGTGCATATAATCTAGAATTTAAAGAAATTTAAATAGATTAAAATCAAAAGAGCAAGGTTTAAGAGTATACCTATGTGTCATTGTAACTTCCTTGCTTATTGACAAGGATTTTTGAAAAAGATGTATCATTGTATGGCTCTAAAATTAAGATTAGGACAAATATATTTAAATCTTCAAAGTGCATATATCTAAGAATATATATATACATAGAGAGAGAAGGAGAGAGACATAGAGATAAATTGGAAGGAAAATGCCCCCAACCTTGGAGCAAACATGTTTTACCACTTGATAGTTGAGATTAGCTCAAACCATGCAATCTGATGATACTTATAATTTGGTGAGCTTGGATGATAAAATCAAATCCAACCTAAAAATTCATATTATTTATTGATTTTATCACCTCAACCATACAAAAAAATGAACTAACTACTATAATAAATTGGCTCAATAAAGTTTGTAGGGTATCAGTACGAAAATGTCCATAATGTGATAATAGTCCATAAAAGAGATTTATAATTTGAAATTTATTTGGATTTTTTAATACTAGGCACATGTTGCATAATATATGCACCTTATATATGTCCTATTCTAAAACTATTAGGAAATCTAGCTTTTAAATTATGTAGATTTGAGGTATTTACCAAGAGGTAAATAGTTATAGGTAATTAATATTTGATATTAATATTGTTATAAACAATATGACAATATTAGTTATAATATTGTATTATTGTGATAAATTGTTAATGTTTATAAAAATATATCATAAATAGTGTGTGCTTAATTATAGGATTTGGGTGAGAGAAATCAGTGGAGAGATTATAGGATCATATTCCTATATATTTGTATTATGTCTTGAATGTTTCATCAATGTGAATTAGATCAGACTATTATTATTGTGTATAAATAATTCTCTTTTTGTATTCAGATTCTCTATGCATAGATTAAATTTGTATTGGTTCCTCCAATTCTTAATAGTGGAATCAGAATGAGTATGAGAGTTTGAAAACTAAATGGGGTAGTTGACTTGTGCTTCACCCTTGATGATGGAAAAGCAATAATGTGGAGAGATTTTAAATAGGTTAAGAATTTTATTTATAAATTTTAAGTTTCCATCTTGAATCTAATGCTATTGTCTTCTTCATCATGTGGTTAGTTGAGTGTCTTATCTCCATTTACCAACAAAGTACACGTAGATTAGTTCAAGTCTTATATCATCACCCTTTATGCCCTTATACATCATGCTCATCCTTAGATTAACTTAGTTTTTATTCACTCTTGGGATCTTGAAAACATGCCATAAATTCAATTAATGCATGAGATCCTCGATCTAAAATAATATGAAGATTTGGCATAGTTTGGTTAGATTTAACACAATCCATAATTGGATTCAAGTTGTTTTCAATTAATGCATCATCCAAATTGAATAAAGAATAGTTCAATGATGTTTTGATCAGACCAGTAGATTTTAGATCGAATACCATGTACAACTCTATATTCAACATCAGTCTTTTGCCTTGATGGATCACCTATGTTCCTACATGCACATACTTGCATTGATTCACTCTTCAAGACACCTAGATTCTTCATCTTCTCTAGCCACTTTAACTATGCTAACAATTACCATCATGTCGGTCTCAAAAAAAGTTAAGTGCCTGTGAAAACCATGTATATTGGTTCAATTAATATCACTTTTCTGCTCATGGTCTTTTGTTTATTGGGTATTAGTTTGTTTTAGAGTTAAGTTTTTTATTGTTAGTTCTAATACATCTATTTTATAATTTGGTGTCAAATTTTTTCAAATAGTTTTTCTTATGATCAAAATTAAGTATTTGAGTCTTAAAAAGTTTAATAATGGGTTTTCTTAGGTTATGTGTTTAGTTTATTAAATGTTTTTATTATTTTAGGTTTGGTCATATTTAATTGGTTTTATCATTTGTTCTTAGTCTCCTTAATAGTCAATCAAGGTGACAATCCTTTTATTTTAGTTTTATGTCAAAAAAAAAGTTTGGTAAGTTTTTTTAATGTCTTTAGGATTAGTTAAGTTTAATTTTCTATGTCAAGAGTATGTTTCTCCAAAATATAAAGTGTCAATATCATTTTTTTTTCAAAAATTCAAAATCAATTATTTATAATGGATTCATTATCGCATTTAAGTGACATCCATATTATGGGGGAATTTCCCTCATAAAAATTATATATGAGCTTCTTCAACAAATTTTCTAAGTAGTATAACATACTAGAGGCTAGAGGATACATGAAGGATGGATGTCTTTTAGTGACCTATCATCCATCGTCAATGAAGGGGCCACACAAATGATGTGGTGACATTTTATGTGGTGCATTTTTCATTTCCACTATGTGTTTTTTCAAAATAAGAATAGAAGAATAATGCCTATTCATGTAATGTAATTTGTGAAAATTACAAATATGATTCCATCATGTGAAAAAATCGTGAAAGGATAGAAAGCACCATTGTAATTCAATTCATGGATCTTGAAAGATCCAAAAAACCACAGGAGGTGAATAATGTTTTGACAATAGTTAGGAGAACAACTACTACAAAGATCCCATAACTACCTTACTTATTTATGGAAATGACCCTTAGTGACACATCCATTTTTGTCATGTAATGTAAATACAGGATGCATTCCTTCACATAATAGTGGTCATGTAAAATAAGATTGTGTCAGTAGTATGAAGACCTATGAGTATGTAGTGGTATATACTTTTATTTGTGCTAATTCTTGGAGGTAGATGGCATTCCTATTCATGTCAAGGTTTGTGTTAAACCTATAAAACCATGGGAGGAGTAATTCACTCTTTGTATCAAGGTCATGAGACAAATAGGGCATGCTAAAATGGGTGAGCATATTATAGATAAGAGTGTGAATATTTTTTCATCATGTAAAAACTATGGGGGGGGGATGTTAGGAAAATCTTATCTTTTACATTATGTATATTTGAGTTATTTATCAAGAGGTAAATAGTTATAGGTTAATTAATATTTGTTAGTAATATTGTAATAAATAATTTTAAAGTATTAGTTAAATATTATATTGTTTTGATATATTGTTAATGGTTATAATAATATATCAAAATAGTGTGTGATTAATTATAGGATTTGGGTGAGATAAATCAGTGGAGAAATTATAGGATCATATTATTATATATTTGTATTATGTCCTGAATGTTTCATCAATGTGCATTAGAGCAAAATATTATAATTGTGTTGAAATAATTCTCTCTATGTATTCATATTCTATGTGCATAGATTAAATCTATATTGGATCCTCCAATTCTCAAAAAAATTTGTTTATAATAATGGTATAAATGTATAGAATTCTGCCATAATTGTGAATCTAAATCTTATAACTATGTGCTTTATCCATTTCAAAAAATTGTGTAAGCATAGAGGATATGATTTCAAAACATACCCCCACTATAATATAGAGATGTTGAATATTAAATAGGTGTGGAGAACATGCTCCCACTAAATCTAAGAACTCTAAATGTGTGGAAGCCATGCTTATATGACATTCCCCTATTGAATTTGAAAACTTATATAAGTTCCATTTACTAAATGAGTGTGGAACAAAGCATGCCCCCATTAAATCTAAAAATTGTACTAAGTTTAGGGAACATGCCTCTATGACATACCTCCATTAATATGCCCCTCTTTGAGTTGAGAGAAATATATGAACTAGTATTTACCTCACCTCAAAAGGATAAGATAATTATATAGTCTATGAATGTAACCATGTATCATATGGAAGCAACATGTCTAGGTAGATATAGCATTGAAGCACATATAACCAATGTGATCACATAAAGGTCTATGATACATGATAAGGATAATGGAAACCTCTAGATATTAAGAGTACAAGCTCAATAAGCAAACAAGTACACACACAAGAGCACTCAAAATAAAGTAAAAAGGTAATGGTCCAAAGAGTCCACAAATAAAGGGCATGTTCAAATTCCATAAAATCTAAGGGAAAATACTTATTTAAATATCCAAAAAATCAAGGATGACATATTCAAATGTCCATACAAGAATTAATGATATATGCAAATGTCAAAGCAAGCATACGTAGGCATGGGGGCCACAATCAAAGGAACATATTCAAATTATTGAATAATGTATACAATAAGAAGGAAATAAACTAAAGAAAGTGCATACAGTGAAGTATAAAAAATTAACATAAACATGTCAAAGTATCCCATAGATCAAATGTGTTAAGAAAAAATGTCAAGTGTATAACATATCAAGTATCATGTATAAGATATAATCATGGATAAAGTCATGTGTAAATAAATATGTAATCTCAAATATGATAATGAAGAGACCATATAATGATATAACTTGTGTGTATCAAGATTATAAAAGTGGATTACCCCAATGTTTGCATGACATAAGTAGAGGGAAGGCCCAACATCTAAAATATGAATGGATCATGTATCTATTTATACCTGTATCACAGTCAAGTAGAAGTGTGACACATATGTGTGTATGTACTAATAACCAAATATGGAATTTATTAACATGGAACTAACACATAGATGCTAAGGATATAGTAGAACATGTAGGTGACAAAATGTTTTTGAAGTTTTGAATGTTGTTTTTTCTATAATTTTTGATGAGGAAAGATCATCCTATGATTCCATTCAATATAAGGTGATATATGTATCCCCAATGTGAACCTATTATAATAAAACATTTATGTTATTGAAGAGCATGTATAGGTTCAATATTTGTCAATATGATACCAATGGTGCTCTATTATGCTACCATGGATGTAAAATATGAATATATGGTCATAAAGCAATAGTAGCAATAAAAAAGTAGGGGTTTTTAGAATATATCAATTAGTGTTTATTTATTTATTTGTCATAACTACAATATGCAAATTTAGAGGTGATATATATATCTAAACATGGTGTGTAATATAAGATGGGGATTTTGTGGAATCCACTGTATGTCTCTAATGTAATGGTATCTCAAACACTGGCCACCTGATAAAGGGCATTGCCTATTACTTACCCTTTTATGGTGAATTAGCCTTAGTATTCTTGATATCCCCTTATTTGGGTATAAGTTTATATTTTTAAAAAGGATGATCATAAGGAATTACATAAAATGTAATTACTCGATTGGCATGAATGCATTTAAAATACCTATGCACTATAGATGGCACTGCTAAAAGAGCATGCATCAAAGGTCTTCCTAATAGAAAATCAAAGATGAATGTGAAAGAGATAACTAAAAATGTACTAACCACATGTGTGGGACTAACTTGTAAAGGTGAGTAAATCACACCAAGAACCTTTCAATATTCCCCATTGAATGCTCTAACTAATCTGGTAGAGGGGTGTAAATCATGATGAGTATAACCCAAGTGCATAAATAATGTCATGGTGTAATTTTTTTATTTAACCATTATTAATCATAAAAATACATATGAGGAGGTGTTTATCAAGATATGATTGAATGAATAGAGATTGAATATCAGAGTCATCATCTTTAATTTCATTATCATCAAAATAAATAAGTCTATGAACCATAAGAAGTATATGTGAGGAGGAGGATGTGTATTATATGCCATTTGGACTTTTAGTTAATTCTTAGAATGGTCTTGTAAAGTATTGTTAAATATTTTTTATTTATGGTGATCACTAAATTATGAGCCAAATTCCTTTGGAGGATCCTCAAATGTAATTTATTAGTCATCAATAAGATCTTGGATCTTATGCTTGAAGGTAAAACATCTGCATGTAGAATTCCCTAGTCCTTGATGATAGTCACAATATGCATTCCCATCATATACTTTGGGTATTTGTTTACTCATATAAACCTAAATAGGATGAGGGAGAGATATAAGTTGACACTTGATTAACTGTAGGATTAATTAGGTGGTAGATTCAAGAAAATATGAGAATTATCTCCTTAGTGCATTGGATAAGACAAGCCAATTAGGTTGTTATGGAACTATGTTAACCATGTTGGTTATTTAATTTGTAGGATCTAGAGGTTTTACCTTATAACTTGGTTTTATTGGAAATTTGGTAGTATTTATAGATGTAGTTGGTGTGTTTGCTACACACTTGAGACTATTTAGTGACATAAGCTTCATTTCACGGTCCTGTACAACATGGAAAAAGTCATAGAAATATTTGAAATTATTAAAAATAATAGAATCGTGTAAAGGATCAAGAAAATTTTGATTGAATATATCTTATAAATATTTGTCTTCCATAAGATTGGTCACTTTAGCTAGCATAATCTTATATATCAAGACATATTCATTGATAGGTTCATTGGTTCTTTGTTTGATTTTGTCAATTCATGAATAGAATAAATTTTTTAAAATATTTATGGAAAAGTGTGATAAAAATTGGTCTATAAGAGGTTTGAATGTTTTCATAGATTGGAGAAGTAAATCATAGAACTACCTCAAAACATAGTCCTTGAGGCTTCTTGTAAATAATTTGGTCAAAAGTTTATCATTGGATTCATATTCAAGGAATGCCACATAGAGGGTCAAATATGTTGTTTAGGATCACCCTTACCATAATAAAATGGTAACTTAGGTCAAAAATATAGTTTGAAATGGGTGCAAAGAAATCTCAATTTCAATAAGGTTATGTAACACACTTTGCAAATCTATAGCATGAGGGGATTTTAAATATATTTTTTCAATATTCATAACCTTATTATCCAAGGTCTTTATAACTTGGAGGAGTGATTGAAGTATAACACCAATGGGAATTGGATTAGCAATTTGAGTAGTCACCAAAGGGGATGAAAACATGTTTTGAGTATTAATAGACATAGAAACTGGTATTTATCTTTGAAACAATTGGTAATTCTATGATATATGTAGCAATGGTAGTTTGAGGAAATAAAGGTTTAAATGTATAACCTATTCCCCTACGAGATGTATTATGTTTTTATTTATTCAAGGGGAGGGATGTTTCCAATATAGTTTTAGAACTATTTACTTTGAGTATAATTTTTAAGATCTCATGAAGATATTTAGGGTTTTGTTTAATATGTTCATGAAATAATGAAAATGCATGCACTTGATCATGGGTTATTTCCTCATTTTCATTTGTTTCATGTTTTTCATTATCAGAGTCTTTTTTATGATAAACCTATTAGTATGTTTTTCATTTTCAACATGGGTGTTATCATGATCCAAAATATGGTATCCCTTATTGGTTTGAGATACCTTAGATGGATATAGAGGAAGCTCAATGTGTTTAATAGACACACCTCCCAATTTAGGACTACACCCAAATTTCATGTAAAATATTACAAGAAATGGAATAGTAGAATAATCTAAAACCATAGCTAGTTTTAAGACCTAGGAATTAGAAAAAATCACATTCAAATGAGTCAATTTCACCAAATGTTTAACCCTAAAATGATTTATGTGATTTTATTATTATCCATATATTTGATTAATGGGGTATATAGAAATGAAATGGCACAAGGGTGATAATCATATCTATAATAACCTGATTAGATGCTAAACTTAGATATAGGCATATGCTAAATCCTTAAAACTAATATAGTTTAAATATGGAAAGTACAACTAAGGTATGTATGGAAATGACAAGGAAATAATATAATTAGTTTATTTTGATTTTGACACAATGTTGGATCTAGAATAGGCAAGATAAATACTTGAAAATAGTTATGAAATAATTGTCATATTTTGGATCTGATGCTTTTGGATCTCTAGACACTAATGTCAGCCTTAGATGGTTGCATAGATGCTACTATCTAGCTTTGATGCAAGTGTCATATATAGAATACTTACTAGAAAAATATGTGAACCTATATGCTTATAGTTTTTTCTTTGCCTTTGCTCTAGTGAATTTAGATTTGGATAATGGATTATCACATCTCATGAAATTGTAAAGCCCTAGTTTATCTTCATGGTGACCTTAAGGAAAAATAGGTTAGTGTTCTCACAATGTCAAGATGAATCCAAAGACCCTACTATCATAGGGTGATACCTACATAAAAAATACTCTAGATTAGGGCTTCTGGCTCATATAGTTCTCCCTTATGTGATGGCCTATGTGTGAATCATGAAATATGTAGAAAGAAAGTACAAAAAATAACCTAACTATAACTTGGAAAATATGTCTCTTGGGATCCTCCTTTAGTACTTCAAACTTGAAGATGGGTTATACCTATGATTGGTATGGTAATAAGGAATATTTGTTTAATAAAATTATTCATAGAGTGCCTTTGATAAGTTGCCTTGTTCTCTTTGGTCTTTGTCTAGGTCTTTAATGTGAGGAATGAATGAGGGATAATCTTGTATTTATATCAATCCTTAAGAGTAATAACTCACATTATATAAATTAGGTTGACCATTAGGATATGTTTCATTTGTAAATTAGATGAATTTAAGGCACTGAACACTTATATCAAGTCAGGAGACTAATGTAAACACTAGTGTCTATCTTGAATGTTAGTGTCCAGGGAGCAAAGAAATAGGTACATACTCAAAACTTGTAGAGGTAGAAGATAAGTACATTTAAAGCATTATGGGTAAGAGAAAATGTCTTGGTCATCAACATATTATTGTTTATAGTAAGATATATATGCCAAAGAACACAATATAGAGTAAATGTAAGACTTGTGAAAGCAAGAAAGGTCTAAAACTGAGAGGAATGACCAAGTTTTGATTTTGTCAAGTGTACAAGACTAAGATGCTATATAATCATAAAATAGTGTCTATAATTGATAGATGGAATATTAGTATTTCATACATACACATGTTTCACACATATTTTGAGTGTGATTTAGGTATAAACATATATATTATCTATGCATTTTTAGATGTTAGGTTTTCCCTCTACTCATGTCACTAGGATTTTGGAGGCATCCACATCTATGACCATGATACATCCAAGATATATCATGTTATGGTCATTTTACATTATCATGTTTGAGATCATATAAGTAATTGCACATGAATTTAACCATGCTTACATCTTTCACAATGCACTTGATATGATATACACTTAACATTTTTTGTTAATACGTATATCTAGGGAATACTGTGATATGTTTATACTAGTTGCTTATGCTTTCATTTATGCACTTCCTTGAGTGTATTACATTGTTATTATATTTCTTGTTTGATCCTTTGAATATGACATTATTTTTTATATAATGATATTTAAATATGCCAGGTCTTCATTTGTGGACATTTGATTAAATCATGTCCTTTTGATTGTGAAACATTTGAACATTACCCTTTTTTGTAGTCACCTTAGACATTTGTCTTTTGATTTAATTTTGAGTGCTCTTGTGTGTGTGTGTTTGATTGATTTTTTTAGATTATATTATTACTATCTATATGTTTCCATGATCTATATCATGCATTTTAGGACTTAGTGTGATTTTATTTGTGCTTTAATGATTTATCTACCTAGACATGTTCCCTCTATATGCTACATGTTACATTCATAGTTTGTGTTATCTTCTAATTTTGAGGTAAGGTAACTATAAATTTATACTTATATCACCTCAAAAGGGGGGAATATTAGTGGGGGAATGCCATGGAGTCATGACTTCCCCATTGCTTATCGATTTATATTGCACTGGGGGCATGTTTTGGAAACATGTTTTCCACATTTATCATAGTTTTAGATTTAGTGGGGACATGATTAGGAAACATGCTCTCCATAATTATTCAGTGGGGGAATGTTTTGAAAACATGTTCTCCATACTTATAAAGTTTTAAATTGGATAGATTCATAGTTGTATAATTCAAATAAACATTTTTTGTAGACTTCTATACATTGGTACCATTGTTATACATAGTTTCAACATGAGACATATCTAAGCTATATATGCTATGCACTATGCACTTACTATTATAAAACCAAATTAGTTTCATATTTCAAACATTTTTAAGGATTGTCATCACCTACCACTTTCTATTGTTATAGACTATATTGAGCCAACATACTATAGTAGTTAGTTTGATTTTGGTATGGTTGAGGGGATTAAATCACTAAATCTTTCCAAGTTTATAGGTTGGAATTGATTCATCATCTATCCTCACTAGTTTGATAGTACGAGTTGACTTATTTCACTCACACTCATTGGGTTATAAGTATGATTGGGTTATATGATTTAGCTAATTTTAACTATTGGGTGGAGACTCACACTTTCTCTAAGGTTAGGGGAATGTGTCCTCTAAAATATCTATCCATCTATCTCTCTATATATATTTAATTTATATATTTATATATGTCTTAATTTTAGATTTAATGATTCATAATGATATATATTTTCAAATCAAATTTTCAAAAGTTAATATGGTTACATCAATACACAATTGTACTCTTAAACCTTGTTATCTTTCAATTTAAATCATTTCAATGATTTCAATTTTAGTCTATATTCACTTATTATATATTATAACATGTTCTTAGTTGTAGGTGGACTCAAATAGAGGAAAGGTGTGTTATACACACCCATGTGCACATTTATTCTCCTTTAAACAAAAACTTTCATTACTAGATTAAAGGGATAGAATGTAGAAAATATTTATTAATTATATATCATATCAATCTTATACTCTTGGAAAATACTTATCATGAATGTGCCTTCAGCTTCTAGACCCTCCCACTACTAAAAGGCTCACATACACTCTCTCTATGCCTAATTACTTATCTCTTATTCCACCCAATGTTATTCTAATGAATGAGGCCTTTTATTTTACCTAGGATGCTATAAACCTATTTTTATTCCATATCTACAAGTTTTGGACCTACACCTATTTTTCAACTACCCAAACACTTGCATCCCACATAGACACCTATGTTGACACAAGTGTCCTATCTAAACACAAGGGTTTGATAACCTAAATTCATCTAATTTTCAAAGGAAAGATATCTTAAAGGTTGGCCCAAGTGATTTTATTCAAGATACTATCAAAGGGATTGGCATAAATATAAGATCAATCCCCATTCATTCCTTACCTATCAAAAACATATAAAGAACCTAGAAACACCTAGCAACTCACAAAGCAACTTACCCAAAGCATTCTACCAAACACTCAAGTGAGAAAAAGCTTCCTTAATTTCTATTTAACCCTAATTTGGATTAAGGAATCCTTACTTGGGTAGATAGGGTTAATGATATAGAAATTATAAGGCACAAGGGTGAATGTTAAATATACAAGTCAATTAATATGCTAAACTTAGATGTACCATATGCTAAATTTATTATGCTAAGATAGTCTAAATATGGAAAGTACAATTATGTTATATATAAGAATGATATAAAATGAGTTAATTAGCTAGTTTTGGTGATAATGAAGATTTAGATTTGGTACAGGTAGAAAGCGTATATGAAGATAGTTTTGTAACAATCATTATATTATAGATATAGTGTCTCTATCTCTCTAGATAGTTACATCAGCTTTAGATGGTTGCATTGAATCTAGTGTCTGGGTTTGATGCTATTATCCTATATGGAATATTTGCTCAAATAAGATGTGACCACCTAGATTCTTCTAGGTTTGTCTTCACCTTCACTCTTGTGTATTTAGATTTGGGTCATGGAATTCCATTCTTGGTGAAATGGAAAAACCTTAGATTTTTTATTTTTAATACTACCTTGGGGAAAAATGGGTTGAACTAACCTAAAATGACCCCATTATCAAAGGGCATTACCTTCATAGCCAATACTCTAAATATCACATCCGAATTTATCTCTAAGCTAAAAACCCTATTTGATCCATGGATTATTATGGTTATTATTTGATTAATTATTTTTTTATTAAGCTTTATTTCAAATGTTGATTATGCGATAGTTATGTGTTTCTTAATTTACATGATTAGTTTCCTATGATATAGATGTACTTTTTAAACTATATATTATGATCATGTTTTTTAATTATACAACATTATTTTATGGATATACTTATGTTTTGAGCTAACTACCTTCATTTTTGTGAGGTGGATTTTGGATAGATCCATCCCTCAAAGTGTGATGGAGGGAGAGAGTCATTAGAGAGGCTAGTGTAGATGAAGATGTTGGGGGATGACAAAGAGAGAAACTAGAAACCCATGCACACACCACAGTAGTGTATCATGAGATAAATTACTTGAGATAAATAGCTATAGCATGTTTTGTGTTAATTTAATTTAAGTGATTGTTAATATGATTTCTAATGTGATCTTGATTTTTTGTCGGTGATCATGTTGATTTGGTTGTGTGATTTCACTAATCTAATTGTCATACATAGCTTATCTTGTATGATGTTATTATTTGGTTGAATGAGTGAATCCATACATGTTTTACTTGCCTCACTACTTTATTAGGCATAACTATGTAGTATAAATATATGACACTATGTATGCATTACTGTAGTAAGTTGTAGACATATTCTATTGATGATATTTGATCTATAGGATTAAGGTGATAATAATATTCATAAGATTATTATTTTTTATAATAATTGTATATCCTAATGTCAAAAATATATCAATATCATTATTTGGAAATGTCATTATATTTGATTTAGTGTTGACTAAGGGTTTACTGTTTATAATGTATTAGCAACGATTATATTGTTGAATGATTAGGTGGTGTCATTGTGTTTTGAAAAGTGTTAATTACCAATATGTGAGAGTCGATAAGTTATTTTGTTGACCTTTTAATCTAACTGCTAGTTAGCAGGTTTAATGCTTTGGTAATGGGAATTATGTTTAATGGACTCAGTATCATTGTCAATGGCCTAGTTTATTTTTGAAGATAGTTGGCATACCTTTGAATTATATAATGATTAAGACTTTGATATAATTCAATGGATCTTTGAGAACACAATGTTGACATGCATAGTTTGAAAGTGATAATATAAAGTTAGTTTATTTGATTAATGAAGGAAAATTTGATATTATTAGGGATAACTTAGCTTTGACTGAGTGTGAAACATACCATTCAAAAAATATCTCTATTTATTTTGCATTAGAAACACCTAGTTCACTAATAGTTGGTTAATCATGGTAGAATATTTAGAGTTCTATGGCATGCAATGAGCATGTAGATGAATAAAATGATGAAGAGATGATGTGGAGGACACATATGTCATATAAGGTTTTTAAAAATAAAATTCAAGCAAATAGAGGGATAGGATCTTAAATCATCATCATTGTCTTTGGAGGTTGCATAACCAGGGTGATTTGTTTTAAGATTTATATGTTTTGCTATGGTATTTCTAGTAATAAAATCTTGAAGTATTTTATTATGGATTAAAAATTATTTAGTGGGTTAAATAATGGGCCTTCAGAATGGCTCGACCATCCATAAAAACCCATAATAATACCCAAAAACTTGGTAAATTTCCATAATTGTGAACCCTCTTTCTTTGCACACTAGTATTTTCACATAAACCCTATACAAGATGGATTTTATTCTCTATCGTGTCCAAATTTTTAAACATGGGTAACTATTTAAATGATTTATGTGTATCTGGGTATGGTAGAAACCATAGGGAAAAAAAAAGGGGGTTTATAATTATTTAGAAGAGTATATATATTATGTTAATTTAATTGTTTTTTAATTTATTATTCTAAAGATATAGACTTTAATTAAATAAACCTAAAATCTAGTAGGAGATAAATACAGTCAATTTAATTCTAGCTATAAGGGTTAATTGTGTATTAGACTTTTTTGGCTTTATAAAATGGAATTTGGGTTAATATTTAATATTTTTTATCTTGTATACATACATACATATATACTCTTGCATTTACAGGATATATATATATATATATATATATATATATATATATACAAACATTAATACACACACACATACATTAATATATATCTCTCTCTCTCTGTGTGTGTATTAATGTATGTATATATATATGAACTTACAATGATGACTATGAGTTGAGTAAAGTTGTGCATAATATGAAAGTCAACTAGTTTTTATGAATGATTAAATTTTGGTATACAATCAATTAAAAAAATTAATGTATGTATGCATGTATGTCTATATGTATGTATGTATGTATGTACAGTGACTAATAACTCCTTTTAATTTGAAAGACATAGTCAATACTTTATATATATTTGTTGTATGCTAAGTCTATAGTTCAAACAAAGATTTAAAGGATTCTATTATAAACTTATGTATTAACCTTGTATATATAGCCGAATACATATAAAATATATAATAATCAGTCAAATATTCGATTGTCACTGTATAAAAAAAATTCATTAGGCTTTATAGATAACATATTGTAATTATGACATTGAAATGGATTAGGAAAAATAAAGTTTATGAGATCAAAGTTTGGTTATTCTTATGATATATCTTCTAAATACTACATAGTTACCAATTGATTGAATCAAACATTTAACTGATTATGATATATTTTATATGTATTTAGATATATATACAAGGTTAATACATATATTTATAATAGAATCCCTTATGTCTTGGTTAGAACTGTAGACTTAGCATACAAAAAATATATGTAAAGCCTTATAGGTTGTATTCTAAAACATAATTAATTATTAATTTGAATACAACCTACAAGGCTTTACTAACTCCTTTTAATTTGAAAGACAGTATTAACTTGAATACAAAATTCATTAGCATATTGATATTTATTAACTTGTACTCTATATATGATTCTTACCCATATGGTATGTTTCTATTGAGGATTGTATATGATTCTATTTATTATTATATAATAAATTAGAGGATCTTAGATTCATTGCATTTCATTTGATGGATTAAATATATGTAATTGATATTTCTACACTTAGCATATTTATATATGTTAATAGGGAATATTTCAATTAAATTTATTGGTTTTATATTATTATATAATTAACCAAATATCATATTTATGACACTAAATAAGCAGTGTGATGGGTTCCACTAAATTAGTTCCATCAAGGTAATGAGGTGTAATTCAATTGAGTGATGTGTATGAAATTGACTAATCCTAGAGATCAATAACTATTGAAAACTTTGGCCAAATTAATGTTTATAGTTAAACATTATCATTTCATATATGGATATAGTTTTCATATTTATGCAATATCATGGTAGAAAATTTTTCTTTATGGTACACATTATGTATTATATATACAACACATGGGTTTTGGATGTCATTCTGGATTTCCACATCATCATTATCTACCCATTCATGAAGGGAGGGCCATTTCTTTGTTGGGAGATAGTACAGGGGATCTATGGTCAATAGTTGGTGTGAAAAGCACTTGGATGATTATCTTCCTCCCTACTAGAGTAATACATAGAGACTATTGTTGAGATTACAAATTAATACTTGAGTCATGGAGAATCATGCTATAGGGAGATTAGTATCATATATTATTATTTGAAATAATATTTATTAATATTTATTCATTGTGTATACATAATATTTTTAAAATTTATCAATTACTAATGCTTTTTATCTTGTATAAACCCATCAAGTCTTAGTATCTCTAAGTGCACGCCCTAAGGGGTACACCAACAAAAGGGTGGGTCACCGTTGGTGATTTTCAAGATTTTTTTTCCCTTATTTCCACTTAATATCAATCCAAACAACTCTTAAAAACCATTCCCTAGGCTTTTCCTCCTATTTTTCACCCTCTAGTCATTTACCACCTTCATTAGCCCTTTTCACTAACCTAAACCCCTTTTTTGTAGTTTACAAGATTATGTCAACTATATCGACAATATATTATTATTGATAAGCTTACTAAGAACTAAGTCAACCATGGCTAACATAGTTCATTACCTACTTAGTTTTTCATTAATTTTAATACTAGGTCAACCAGGTCAACCTTATCAACCAAAATTTTTAGAAGGGTTTAAGGTTAGATCCGCCTATATAAACATATCCATTTCATGATTTTTAGAGAGACAACAAGATTTATTATTCATTTTACACTTATTTATAATATACACTTCCACCATTCTACTTGAGAAGTCTTAGCTTAGGGTTTGTACTTGGAGAATAATCTAGTCTTGTGGAAACGTCTTGGATGTTTTTACTTTTATTAGTAATCCTTACAAACCATAATAACCTATTGCAAAGCATCTTTGACCAAGGGAGAGATTGAGTCTTTAAGGGTTCATCTTCTAGGTGAGTATCTCTATCTTTGAATCTCTCTTTAATAGATAAAAGTAACATAAGTAATGGCTTTTAAATAATATTGCTCTCTCCATGCATTAGGGTTTTACCTATACATAGCTTAGTTAGGATTATCTTATGTATGTTTAATTTTATGTTTACTAACACCCACATTTTTCTATAAGATTTGGTTAGCACTAGATTAGATTTTGCTTTTCTTTTTATTAGTTTAGTTAATATGAAAACATAGGACCTAGTTATGGTTATTGCATAAATTTACTTGACTAGAGGCTTTGAAACCCTCCCTAATGATATTATTAGGTAAGAGATCCCTTTTCTGGGTCTAATATATCCATATTGGTCATGACCTCAATTATATAATGTATCCCCAATCAAAATTTTAATTAATATCTATATTCTCTAAGCTAAGATTGATTTGTAGAATGTGTTGCATTTCCCATTGCATACATAGTGCACTTATACAACAATGTTTATAATGATATATCAATCATGGTTGAATTTGTACTATTTAATTAATTATTTATATGTAGTATTTATGATTTATTCAAAATTATTAAAGATTGTTATATCTGTTCATGGTGATCCTTAGTTAAGTGGATTAGCTATAAACCTTGTGGTTAATTAAATGAATGTAGTTAGTTAAAGATTATTAATTAGATTTATCATGGTGAAATCTGTAAGATGAATATGTGTAATTAATTTTTTTAATTTCTTTTAATAGGTTATATTAAAACCCATTATGGTTATTACACTAAAATAGGGCCTTAAACTCATGAAGTACCCCCCTATGTGTTGGCTTTATGTGTGGATCATAAAATGTGTGTAAAGTAAGTACAAAAGTGACCTAGCTCGTAACTTGGTAAATATGACCTTATGAATATTTATTTAATACTTCACACATGTAGCTAGGTTGTTCCTTTGAGTGATATTAGAACATTGTAGAATAGGAACACTTTTGTTAACTTGGGTTCTTCTTAAATGATCTTTTGGTTTGATTGATAGGTGAGGAATGAATGAGGGTTGATATTTTATTTATACCAATCCTATTGAGAGATAAATTGCATTAAATCACTTAGGCCAGCCATTGTAATACATTTAATTTTTAAATTGGATTACTTTTGGGAACTTGACACTTGTATCAGGTTAATATAGTAACATCATCATTACTATCTATACCAGACGTTAGTGTCTAGGGAGAAGGAAAATAGGCATAGGCTTAGAACTTGTAAAGGTATAATATAAGTAAATTTTAAGAATTCCATGAAAGATATGATGTTTGTGTCATCAATATGAGGTTGGTCAGACTAAGAGATAGGCCAAAGGTCATAATATAGATTAGATGCAAGGCTTGTAGAAGTAAGGCATGTGTATAACTAAGAGGAATAACCAAGGTCTGAGTTTTCCAAATGAAAAAGATTAAGGTGATACATAATCATAAAATATCATCTACATTCCCCCCTTTAATTTAGTAATGAAACTAATAGTTTAAAGGAAATGAATAAGTATTTTTGTGTGTATGCATACCTTGTATTTGATTGAGTTCAATTTTAGTGCTTTGCTAGAGTTGAAATTGATTTCTTAGCTAGTGACTAACTTGTAACTAAGAGTATGTTACAATGTAATATCAATGCATATAATCTGGGTTAAAATTACTTGAATTAGATTTAAATTAAAAGAGCAAGTTTTAGGAGTACACCTGTGTGTCAATGTAACCACATTACCTATTGGCAAGTTATTTTTGTATAAGATGTGTTATTGTAAGGTTCTAAAATTTAGAATAGGATAAATATATACAAATATTTAAGGTGAATATATTTAAGGAGATAGAGAGAGATTGGAAGGCACATGCCCCCAAGTTTGGAGAAAAAGTGAGTTACCACATGACAGTTGGGATTAGTTGAACCATGTAACCCAATGATACTTATAACCATGTGAGTTTGAATGATTAAGTCAAAACTAAAAGCTTTTAAATATTTATTTATTTAAACACCTTAATGATGCCAAAAGGTGAACCAACTAATATAATATATTGGCTCATTAAAGTCCATAAATGTCCTTTGGGTATTAGTACATGAGATGGTTTTGAAATTTAATATTGATTTAGATTTTGAAATATTAGGCACATGTTGAATATCATATACACCTTAGATATTTCCCATGATAAAAATGTGTATAACAATGGTACCATGTATAGAAATCTACGATAAATGTGTAATAGAATCATATAATTATGTGTTTTGGCCAACTCATATAACCATATAAGTGTGGAGGACATGATTACAAAGAATTCCCCTACTATATATGCAGAAATATTAAACTAATATAAGTACCAATGTAGAAGACATGTTTTTAGTACATGCCCCCATTATAAAATAGAGATGCTAAGTACTGAGTAGGTATGGAAAACATGCTTCCAAGGCATTCCCCCATTAAATATAAAAATTATTAATATGTGAAATCCATGTCCATATGACATGCCCCCAATGAATTTGAAAACTTTCATAATTAAAAAATAATTAATGAATGTGGAGAAAATGCTTCCAAAGCATAACCCCATTAAATTTGAAAACTGTGAATGTGTGGAAGCTATTTTCATATGACATTCCCCTAGTGATATCTAAGAAATGTACAAAGTGTGGAGAACATTATTCCCATGTATTCCCCCACTAATATTCCCCACTTTAAAATGAGGGAAAAATATTACCTAGAAGATTTCTCACCTTAAAAGGGTAAGATAATTGTAAAATATATGAATTTAACCATGTATAATATAGAAGGAAAAATGTCTAGGTATATGTATCATTGAAGTCCATAGAACCAATGTGATCACATGTAGGCCTAAGATGCATGATAAAGATTATGGAAATGTCTAGATAGTAATAATATAATCTCAACAAGAAAATAAGAACATAGAGTACCTATAAGTTTTCTCACCTCAAAAGTGTAAGATAACTATAAAATCTATGATTGTAACCATGTATCATATAGAAGGAAACATGTATATGTAGATGTATCATTAAAGTGCATAGAAATAATGTGATCACATGTAGGCCTAAAATGAATGATAAATATTATGGAAATGTCTAGATAGTAAATGTATAAGCTCAACAAGCAAACAAGCATACACATAATAACATTCAAAATAAAATAAAAAAGAAATGGTCCAATGAGATTGCAAATAAGGGTCATGTTCTAATGCCATAAAATTGAATGGGCATGACTTATTAAAATTTCCACAAATAAAGGAATGACATATTCAAATGTCTAATAATAAGCAATGACATATTCAAATGCCCAAGAGAGCAAATAAAAGCACATGGGCCACATACAATAAAGCATATTCAAATGATTGAATAAGTAAGACAATACAAAGGAAAAACACTCAAGGAAGTGTATAAAGGAAAAGCATAATTAACCAAAATAAACATGTCATAATGTCCCATGGATCAAATGTTTTATAAAAAAGGGTCAAGTACACAACATATGAGATAACCTATGTAATATATAATCATGGATAATAGGCATGTATAAGTACATATGTAAGATAAAACATGATAGTGTAGAGTGATCATCAAATCATATAACCTATGTGTATCAAGATCATAAAAAATGGATGTCCCCAACATCTTGGTAATGTGAGTAGAGGGAAAACCTAACACCTATAAGTATATCAGGTATCTGTGTATTCTTGCATATGTGTATGTAGGAGTAAATGATATGTTATCCCTCAACATGGAACTAACGCACAGATGCCAAGGAGTCAACATAACATGTAGGTGATAAAAATGTTTTTTGTATTTTTGAATGTTTTTTTATTTTTTTGGTATGTTTGGTTTTTTTAAGAGTTCTAATCAAGAAAGACCTCATCATCAAAAGATGTAAGACCATTTGTCAAATGTTTAAGTGTTGCTTATAATGATGGATTACCCATTCTTATATATACTTTCCAATGGCCTCCATGAAGTTAATGGTGTGGGTAGATAATTGTATCCATCATATGGTATACAAATCTCTATGTCCATATAAAGAAAGGTAACCCAAATATTTGTAGATCTAAATTGGCCTACCATTCGACTATCCAGTCTTGTCAAAACTTTAATTTTATATGGGGTTAATTCTCTAGTATCCATATGGTTGTGGTCACCACACATGTACCAAAATTAATAGGTAACTTAATGTATCTATAGGATCTTAAAATCATTAGAGAGTATAGGAGTTCATTCATAGAATGTCCCAATTATTCAAGGAATTTAATTCCACAAGTTGTATCCCACTTATTCATATAAAACTAGAGATGTTGACAATATACCTCATCAATATTATTAATAATAGTCAACTCTTCATGCTTTGGTCATTTTGAAAGATAGTTGTTATTTTAAAGATATGAAGGATTTTGCCTTTTGGTACATTGTAAATCTTTTGGTGAAGACTCCACATTTTTCACATGTTATATTTGTATTTGACATTTGCAAGGTTACATCAATGTTTTAAATAAGAGGGTTGAATTGAGTAATAAGAATATACATACACATTTGTTATGTTTTTGTTCCCCTTATCGAGATTATGTGTTGTTTCTTCTACAAGTGGATTGATATTATATGTACCAAGACTTATAGGCTCAAATTATTTATGTGAAAGGTGATCAAGTGTATCAAATTTTAGTGATCACATTTTTTCATTTGTCACATTATGAGTGGTATCATCATCATCATTATTATTGTAATTGTAAACATTCCCATCATTTTACTCAATATTGACCAAGAAATGAAACTTAAATAAAGGAGGTTATTGTGGTTTTAATGTCTCCTTTGGTAGTGGTTCTTGCTCTTGATTTGTATATGTGTGCACATTAATATGTCATACCTTATTTACATTTGGATATGGAGGATCCATTGTATTTGACTCAGCTATCTCATAAGTATGCATATGTTTAATAGGAATGAATTGTTTAAGTGGTACCAATATAGGAATGCCTTTGATTTTAGATTGTATCATTTTGGAAAATTTGAAATGTTCATCATTAACATATATTTTTAATGTAGTCCCCTCATGTATTAATTTTACACATATGTGAAGTGTATATTGGAAAAATTCTATTGAATATATCCAAGGTCTACCCAAAAGTACATTATAATGCATTATTGAGACATTACCTAAAAAGTAGTTGAAATAATTTTTGATCCTAATGTCACATCTAATGTAATCTAACCAACTAGAGGACTATGTGAATTATCAATCCTCTAGATATGTGTAATTGAATTTTAAATTATATTGGTGATAATTCTTGTGGTGGTTAAAAAATTGATACTACAAATTTTTAGGCTTGATCCATTATCAATGAGCACCCTTTTGATCCACTTATTTTGAATCATCACTTGTATGAACAAAGGTAACTCTTGATGAATAATATTTTTGGATGGTAGGTTGGTTGGATGAAGGGTAATAAGTTTGGCATTTTTCATGAGATATTTCATGATATATGTAAAATAAGTAGGCTCAATATCATTTGGAACTTGAGTTTCACATGTCTCATATAGGATGTCCTTGTAAACATTAGATTATTTTGAGATCTTATGTATTGAAATTTTATCATGTGTATTGCTAAATTGTCAAACAAGGTCATATATATTATATTTTATCATAATTTTAGGTTTAGGAGGCAATTGTTGTAAATTAATAGGTGGTAGTGCAGGTTGAGAAACCTTACCTATTCGAGTAGTAACAACATGGATCGTAGAATCCAATGTAAGTCATGGGTTAATAATGGGTGAAATATGGTAACTATCACTTGAATAAGGCTTAGGTAGAAAAAATGGTTGAGAATTCATATTGGCATCTAGATACCATCTTTATAACATTATAAGAGGAATTTTCAAGAGATATCAAATGTTGTCTCCATTGTAACACTCTCTCATTATGTGAATGGATTTACTTAATAGTTTTGACATGATAAGTAGCATAGAAGACCAATCTAAATATAAGGTATTAGACCATGAAGTAATTTACAAATGTGTCCATGGAAAAGATGAATGTAATATTATAACAATTAGGGATTAATAATAGGAAAATGAATTAGAAAACCATAGGTGGCCTGGCTTGATGTTCAAAGATCAGGTTCACCAAATGATTAACCCTAATTTAGATTGTGAAATATTTACTTGGGTAGATAGGGTTAAGTATATAGAAATGATAGGGAACAAGGGTGAATATTATATCTATAATAGATCATTAAACTTAGATGTACCATATGCTAAACTTATTATGCTGAGATAATATACATATGGAAATTACAACTATGCTAGATATAGAAATGACATAAAATGAGGTAATTAGCTAGTTTTGATGCTAATGTAGATCTAGATTTGGTAAATGGAAAAAGTATGTTGGAATATTGTTTTGGAACAATCATCAAATTCTAGATCTAGTATCTCTAGATCTCTAGATAGTTACATCAATTAGGGTAATTGTATCCACACTAGTGTCTAAGTTTAATGTTAGTGTCTTGTATATAATATCTACTCAAATAGGATGTGACAACCTATATGTTTCTAGGTTTGGCTTCACCTTCAATATAGTGCATTTATATCTAGGTCATGGGATGTTTCTCATGGTGAAATGGTAAAACCATAACTTTCCATCTTTAATGTGACCTTGGGAAAAATGACTTAGTGGGCACATAGTGTAGAGTTAACCCATAATGACCCCATTATTAAAGGGTACTACGTACATAGTCAATAATCTAGAATAAGGCCTCATAATCATGCATTTATCCCCTATGTTTTGTCTTATGTGTGAATCATGTAATATATATAAATCAGGTAAAATAGTGACCTAGCTTGTATCTTGGTAAATATGACCTTATGATTGATCTTTTATTACTTAAGATATGTATCTAGTGTGCTTCTTTGATTGATATCAAAATAGGGTAGAGTAACAAAGATTTTGGTAACTTGAGTGCTTCTTGAGAACTCTTTTGGTCTAATTACTAAGGAATGAATAAGGGTTGAAATTATATTTATACCAATCTTATAAAGAAATAAATCACATTAAATCACTTATTCCAACCATTGTAATATGTTTCATTTTAAAATTTGATGACTTTATGGCATTGGGTACTTATGTCAGGTTAGGAAATTAAAATCAATGTTATTATTTGTTTCAGATGTTACTATCTAAGGATAAAGAGAGCAATCATAGGTTAAAAACTTATAAAGGTATAAGATAAGTACATTTTAAACATTATAGATAAGTTGGGATGTCTATGTCATCAGTATAAGGCTAGTCAAACTAAGAGATAGGACAAGGGGCACAAGATAGATGAGGCTTACATAATAAAGAAATGTGTAAAACTAAAAATAACAACCAAGGTCTGATTTTACTAAGTTTACAAGACTAAGGTGATACATAATCATAAGATATCATCTACACTTTCTCCTATTTCCATATCAGTCATAGGGATAACACATATACACATATGAAGTAATGAAGGAGCCATCAAAGAGCTATATTTACCATGTTATAAGCTAGGTCACTATTTTACCTAATTATCACATATTTCATGATTCACACATAAGACAAAATTGCATAATTCTTATACCCTCTTCAAAGTATTGGTTATATATGTGGTTCTCATTGACATAGGGATCTTTGGGGAAACTCGACATTATGTGCCCACTTATCCATTTTTCCCATAGCCACTATGAGGATGAATAACTAGGGTTTTTTCTATTTGACAAATAATGATAGTCCATGACCTAGATATGAATGCAATAGAGTGAAGGTGACATATAACCCAAAATCATCCAAGTAGTCACATCTTGTTTCAATAGGTATTTCATACTATACACCTACTTATAAGTCAGATAGTAGCTTTAACACAACCATTTTAGGTCAATGAAATTGTCCATAGCTATAGAGGTACATTTATATAATTAGGTGATTAATATATAATATAAACCCAATCCACTTTCTTTTTATTCTAGATATATATCTATATTAGCATCAAAAGTAGACAAAAATCTTGTTTTTATTATCATTACAATATATGGCATAGCTATACTTTTTATATTTAACATATCAACATAATAAATTTAGTATATGTTATATCTAAGTTTCATAAAAAATATCTTACTTTAGAGATAGTCCACCATACTTATACTGTAAGCTATCTTTAACCCTTTAATCATAAATTTACTATATCTACATTTTATGGTTAAATAATAACATACTTTTGGTTGTAGGTAATACACAAAAAATAAATTCAAACAAGCCACAAGTCAGAGAAAAGTGTGTTATACACACCAAGGTACGCATTTATTTTTCCTTTAACCTTGTAATTTGATGCTTATACATTACTAGATTAATGGGGATGAATGTAGATGTCAAATATGGATTTTATATGATATAATAGTATTATACACTTAGAAAATATCACTTAGGGCTCATCCCTTTAGTTCAATACCTTCCCACTATCGAAAGGCTCATACTCACCTTCTCATTTTGTCTAAATGATTATTATATAGTCTAAACCTGATATTTTGATGAACTAGATCACTTCTAACCCAAAATATGCTTAAAACCTGATATATATCTTACACTATTAGTTACAAATGTTCAATAATTATCTATCCTCTAGGACCTACCATCTATAATAGGACACTAGTGTTAACTCTAGTGTCTCAGGTCTAACCCTAGTGCTTGTACCTCATAAAAACTCAAATTTTAAAATATATATAATACAAGCATAGTGATATATATATATATATATATATGACTATTTATCTTAATTAACCCACCCATGAGATTATTTCAAAAGGTTTAGTATAAATATAAGAAATATCTCCATCATTTAGATCATCTATTGTAGATGATATTTATGGATTATATAACACCCAAGTATTGTAATCTTCAAAAACTTAGAACTTGGTTGTTTCTCTTAGTTCTAGACCCTTTCACACTTCACTTATTCCCCTTAGCCCATATCTTAACATAACTAGTCTTATATTAATGACTCAAGCCTTCTATATTGCCTAGAATTATTAAAACACAATTATCTTCCATCTCTACAAGTTTTGACCCTCTACCTACTTTCCTACTCCTTGGACACTAATGTGTAGGATAGACACTAGTGTTGATGTTAGTGCCTTGAATTGAAACAAATGTCCAATGACCTAAAGTCATCCAAAATCACAAATGAAACATATCCTAGTGGTCCACCTAAGTGATTTAATGTGAGTTACTTCTCTGAAGGGATTGATATAAATATAAGATCAATCCTCACTCATTCCTCACCAAACACAAACCAAGGTAACCTATCAAAAAAATTCAATCAAGCACTCAATAAATAAAAACTTCCATATTTTCTCCTATTCTCATATCAGTCATAAGGACACCATATATACAAGTTTGAAATATTAACGGATCAGCCCAAGAGCTTGATTTTCCAAGCTATAAGCTAGGTCACTATTATACTTTCTTTCCATATATTACATGAATTAAACAAAAGACAAAATGTAGATAAAAAATACATAAGTCTAAGGCCCTCTTTAGAGTGTTTTCTATGTATGTAGTACCCATTGATAGTGGGGTATTCGGTGTAACTTGACACTATGTGCACACTAACCTATTTTTCTCCAAGGTCACCATGAAGATGAATAACTAGGGTTTTGGCATTTCATGAGGAGTGACAGTCCATGACCCATATATAAATGCACAAAAGTGAAGGTGAAGATAAACCAAAAGGCATCTAAGTGGTTGCATATTTTTCTAATAGGTATTCTATATAAGATACTTGCATCAAACCCAGATAGTAGCATCAACACAACCATCCCAGCTTGAAATTAGTGTCTAGAGATTTAGAAGTGTCAGATCTAGAATATGATGATTGTTATATAATCATCTAATAATCTACTTTATGTATGTTCTATATCTAGCACTATGTTAGAATCAAAACTAGCTAAGTACATTACTTCCTTATTATTTCCATATATAACTTAGTTGTATTTTTTATATTTAGCTTATCCCTAGCATAATAATATTAGAGTGTGTTTATATATGTTTTTAGAATCTAATTGGCCAATTGTAGATCTAATTATCATCTATGTGATTATTCATTTATATATACCCCTTTAATAAATATTCTAGGTAATCTCAACCTATAATTCATTTTAGGGTTAAACATTTAGTGAACCTGAGCTTTGAACATAAAACCCTAGGTCAATTAGGATTTTTTAATATTTTCTTGATTGTTATACCTTGTTGTAAATTTTAAAATTTTCATTTGTGAAGTAATAAAAAATGTTAGTACAAAAACTTGATTCCAAATAGAAGATAAAGAATAATTGATTACTCATATCAATAATAACAAGAGCTTAGTGGATGCATTTTATATTACAAGAGATGAAATAACTAAACATTATAAAACTAAGGATAATTCACCTAATGATGGTGAGTCTTTATAAGGTACTACAACTAATTCCATTACAATAAATGAACCTAAATCTAGTGAAAGCAGAGATTATGTCTTCCAACCTTTATTTCCTAAAACTAATATTGTTACATGTACCATGGAATTATCAATTGTTGCAACACAAATATTGGTTTCACAAATAAAACTTCCACCATGGTTAAAATTATTTCACATTATCCTAATCAACTTATTTTATCTAATGCACCAAGGAGATAGTTATCCCATTTACCTAAGTCCCCAATTTTGTTAGTCCTACATTTATTAGAGTGTCATCTTATATCTCTCCCTCATCTTATTAAGGTTGAGATGAGTCAAAATCTACCCAAAGGATATGATGAAAATGATTATTATGATTATCATCAAGAACCAAGGCATTCTAAAAATATATGTTTTACCTTAAAGAACAAGATCCAAGATATTATTCATGACCAAAATCTTTCATTTGAGGATCCTCCCAAAGGAATTGGGTTCACAACCTTATGATCACCAAAAATAGAAAATATTTAACAATATTTTGTAAGACCATTCTATTAAGTAACCAAAAGTGTAAATGACATATAATTCACATCCTCTTCCATCACATTATATGCACCCATTATAAGGGATTATTGGTACTTACACATGACATATACCTCAAATGGTTCAAATACCCTCAATGATAGTAAGATTAACGATGATGAATTTGATCTTCATTATTTATCAATTAGAGAATACCTTGATAAACACCCTATACATAGTGTTATGATTGATAATGATGAAAGAAAGAAAATTTTCACCATGACATTACTTACACACTTGGGTTATACTCATCATGATTTTCATCTTTATCTAGATCAATTATAGCATTCAATGGGACCTCCCATAAAGTTCATGGTGAGATTGAACTACCTTTATAGGTCAGTCTCATACATGTGGTTATTACATTTTCAGTCATACCTTCTATGGCCATATTTTATATGTTATTGGGAACACATTGGACCCATGCACTTTGAGAAATATCATCTATAGTATATGGGTGTGTAAAATACATTCATTCCAATTGGGTAATTATATTTCCCAAATTCTATATGAGCATCCAATTAAACAAGAGAAATTTATACTTAGACATTTGATTACCAAACATACTAAGGCTAATTCACTATAAAATGGTAATCAATAGGCAATACCATTTACTAGGTGGCTAGTGCTTAAGAGATCATTACATCTAAGACATATAATGGTTTCTATAGAATCCCCATATACTATGAACCATATTCAGATATCCAAAACACCTACACATGTTCCTATTACAATTACTAAAAAATTACGTAAAACTCAATGATGGGTTTCATAAACCCCTACACCTATTACGTCTACTGCTTCATGGCCATAAAGTCTTATTTTACATATGTAGAGCATGACCAATACTATATTGATATATATTGAACCTATGCATGCTCTTCATTAGTATCAAAAGATTATTACACCATGTTCATAGTGGGGAGATATCTATAAACATCCATTTTATGGCATCATAGTATGATATTTCCTTTTTAAACATTATAAAATATGAAAAAATAATAAAATTCAAAAAATCAAAAACATATTCAGCACCTACATGTTCTATTGGCTCTTTAGCATCTATGTGTTAGTTCCATGTTGATGGTTAACATATTTAGTTACTCTTACATATAAAAATATGTGTCATACATCTACATTAGTGTGATATAGGCATACACAGATACATGATCTATTCATATTTTAGATCATTGGATTTTTCTCTTCTCATATCATGTAGACGTTAAGGGCATATACTTATTTGGTCTTGATACACACATGTTATATGTTTTTATGATCACATTTCACTATCATGTTTGAGCTTCCATATGTAATTACACATGAATTTATCCATGATTAAATCTTACACAACGTACTTGATATGTTATATACTTGACATTTTTTCTTAGCACATTTTATCCATGGGCTACTATGACATGTTAATATTAGTTGATTATTATTTCATGTATACACTTCCTTAAATTTCCTACCTTGCTATTGCATTCCTTATTTGAGCATTTGAATATGCTCCTTTGCTTGTGACCCTCATGCCCATATATGTTTTCTTTGACATTTACATATGACATTATTTATTGTATGGACATTTGAATATGTTATTCTTCCTTTTATAGACATTTGAATAATTCATATTCCTAAATTATGTGATATTTTAACATGCCCCTTCTTTATCGTCTCCTTGGACCATTGCTTTTTGACTTGATTTTGAGTGTTCTTGTGTAAGTGCTTCATTTCTTGTTGAGCTTGTAATGTTACTCTCTATATGTTTCCATGTTCCTTATCCATCTTAGGCCTTTATGTGATCATATTCATTCTATTCACTTCAATTTTATATATAATTAGAAATGTTCCTTGTATATCCTACATGGTTACATTCATAGACTACACACTTATCTTATCCTTTGAGGTTAGGTAACTACTAGTTCCTATCTTTACCTCACATAAAGAGGGGAATATTAGTGGGGGGATGCCATAGAGTCATGTTATACACACTTGTAAAAATTTTAATATTTAGTGGAGTCATTCTCTAGAATCATGTTCTCCACGCTCATTAAATATTTAGTACATATATCATTTTTTAGATTCAGTAGGGGCATGATTTGGAAGCATGTTCTCCACACTTATGTAGTATTCAACATCTCCAAGTTATATTGGAGACTTGTTTTTGGAAACATGATCTTCACATTGGAAATTAAATTAGTTTTCATATTTCTCCATATATAGTGGGGACATGATTTGGAATCATGTTCTCCACACTTGTACAATTTTTTTTAATTGGCCAAAGCACACAATTACATGATTTAGATTCATAGATGTAGCATAATTTTATACATTGGTACCATTTTTATACATATTTTCAACATGAGACATATCTAAGGTGAATATTCTATGTAATTTTTTCCTAATATTTCAAAATCCAAATCGGTTTTAGATTCTATAATGATTTTATGGAATATTACCACATCACATACTTTTACATACTAATACCTTGATCAGATTTTTATGGACTTTATTGAACCAATATATTGTAGCTTTTCGTTTAAATTTTGGTATAGTTTAGGTGATTAAATTACTCAATCTTTCAAAGTTTTTAAAGTTATACTTTATTATATCATCCATCCTCCCCAAGTTGTAATTATAATTGGGTTGCATGGTTGAGATAATCTCAACTGCCAAGTGGTACCTCAAATTTTTATCCAAGGTTAGGGGCATGTGCCTTCAAATCTCTCTCTCTCTCTCTCTCTCTCTCTCTCTCTCTCTCTCTCTCTCTCTCTCTCTCTCTCTCTCTATAGATATATTCACTTTTAATATTTATCTAGATTTTTCCTAATCTTAGTTTTAAATCCTTATAATGATATATTATTTTTAAATCAACTTAGTAATAGACAAGGTAGTTACATTGACACACATGTACTCCTAAACCTTACTCTTTCAATTTTAATTTATCTAAAGTAATTTTACTAATCAATTATTAGAACTAATTATATACTATAACATGATCTTGGTTATAGGTCAATCACCAATAAAGCACTCAAGTGGAAACACACAAAGATAAGGTGTGTTATATACATCCAAGTATGCATTCCTTTCATTTAAACTAGAAATTTCATTACTAGATTAAAAGGGGGGAATGTAGATGATATTTATGTATTATATATCACCTCTATCTTTTACACTTGGAAAAATTAGACCTTGGCTATTCCTCTCAATTTTGTACTCTTTCCCACTTTTGTAAGTCTTGCATCTACTCTATCTCATGTCTTTTGGCCCATATGCTAGCTCAAATAGTCTTATTTTGATGACCCAAGACATATCTTTCCCAAAATTCTTAAAACTACTTATCTTTCATCTCTACAAGTTCTGAGCCTATACCTACTTTTCTACTCCCTAAAATTTAACATTTGGGATGAAAACTTGCATCGATGCTAGTGTCATGACCCAACACAAGTGTCTAGTTACCTAAATTCATCAAATTTGTAAATTTAATGTATCCTAATGTTTGGCCTAAGTGATTTAGTGTGAGTTACTTCTCCAAAGGGATTGATATAAATAAAATATCATCCCTCATTCATTCTTCACATAATATAAACCAAAGAAACCTGTCAAAAGCATTTAATCAAACACTCAATAAATCAAACCTTACATTTTTATCTTATTATCATATAAGTCATATGGACAACACATACATAGGTTTAAATTAATGGAGTAGCCTAATATTCTAATTTTACAAGTTAAAGGATAGGTCACTATTGTAATTTCTTTCCATATATTACATGATTTATACATAATCCAACACACAGGGGAGAACTAAATAAGTCTAAAGCCCTCTTTGGATTATTTTATATATAGGTAGTGTCAATATATAATGGTGTATTTAGGTAAGCTTGACATTATATGACAATGAAATCATTTTTCCCCAAGGTCACCATGAAGATGAATAACTAGGGTTTTAACATTTCACGAAGAATAATAGTACATGAGCCAAATATGAATACACTAGAGTGAAGGCAAAGAAAAACCCAAAAGCATCTAGGTGGTTATATCCTTTTCCAACATGTATTCTATACAAGACACTTGTGTCGAATCTAGATAATAATGTTGATGCAACCATCCCAAGCTGACATTAGTGTCTAGAGCTCTAGAAGTGTTAGATCCAAAATTTAACAACTATTCCAAAATCATTTGCCAATCTAATTTATACATGTTATAGATATAAAATTATTTTAGCATCAAAACTAGATAATTATATTACTTTTTTGTCATTTCCGTATATAGCTTAGTTGTAATTTCTATATTTAGCCTATTCTCAACATAATAAATTTAGTGTATGTTTATATATGAATTTATCACCCAATTGGCATATTGTAGATATGATTATCAACATTTTATTTATTCACTTATATATACCCATTTAATAAATATTATAGGTAATCTCAACCTAAAATTCATTTTAGGGTTAAACATCTACCAACTACCAACCGATAACCTATCAATCTCTCTTAATCATTCACACAACTGAGATTTACTATCCTATTCTTCCATATTTCCATATTAGTCATAGGATAAGTATAATTAAAAGTTTTAAGCATTAAAATATTATCCTATGAGAACTATTTGACAATTTACAAGCTACACCACTACATGCACTGACATATAACATATTATACAAATATTCACACACAAGCCCACATAAGGGATAAAACTACATCATTATGAGGCCCTCTTCAAAGTATATGGATATGTAGGAAAAACTCATTGAAATAATCATAGTTTATGTTAGTTCATATTCACTTGAGCTCACTAACACTATTTTTCAAGGCAACATGCCCTAATTAGAGGACATGGGGTTTTGAGGTACATATTGATATCCATAACCTATATGCATGATTTGAATAGAAAATATACAAGGTGATAGGGAACCCTAATAGACACAAGTGGAATTTTTAGAAAAGGACATGTACTTCATTATAGATAGAGGCATTGGTTTCAAGATAGAAGTGTCAATGTTAGTGCCACATTTTAGTGATAGTGTCCAGGCTGATAGAGAGCTAATTAATAGAATCTAATGAATCATAGTTAAGAATCATCCTAACTATTTTTTGACCTTAACTTATTATATATACTTACATAATTATATAAGATTATTGTTATTCATTCTTTATGATTAAGCAATCAAATTACTGTTGGCATTATACTTTCTATATTTAGCATATTTGCATAATTTAGCCATGTATTAGAATATATTGTGAATATGAACTATTTAATTGGCATACTTATATAATAGTCTTATTATTAATTAATTAGCATATTATCTTTACCCTTAATTCTAAAAGTGGACAAATAATAACATGGAAGTCCCTATGAATGTGTGTGTGTGTCTATATATATATGATAAGTTTGCTTGATAGATGCTAGATGATGCTAGATAGGGATTATGATTAGATCTAATGTGTATTTATATAGGAATACTTGGGTAATTTTTAATGTCAATGACATAAAAAAAATATGAACTAAATTAATTTTAGTTTGAAAAGTAATCATTGTTTGGCATGGGATGAGTCTGTCAAGTTTAGACAAGTCTAGAATTCTAGAATAATAAAAGTATGATGATTATATCTAGAAGATATGAATACTAATATGATTATTTGGAGACAATATGAATATGATTTTTAATATGTTAGACACATACTATGGAATTTATATAGTGACTTAGACCAAATTACAAAGGTCAGACCTATAGAAAACATATGGATGTGAGAAGGGAAAATAAGATCCGTAGATGTACGCAAAAGTCATGTAAGGAACTAAGTATCTAATACTATATTTTAATATCTAAAAATTATCCAATTTTATTAAAGTATTGAAATAAAATAAAATTCTAGAGTAAAATGATAAAGAGATGTACTTGAATGTGTATAACACACTTTATCTTTTGGAGGAGGCTTTGAATGTACAACTTGATCCATACAATATATAATAAATATGAAACTATTAATATCCATGTATGAAATATCAAATCCAAAATAAATTTGAAAAATAAAGAGAAAGGAAGGAATACACTTGTATATGCATAAACCATGTTGCCTTATGTCATATTGTTAGTGATGATGCTTCCTCATTGAAGCATTGGATATTTATGATTCCTTATTTAAGAACTTGGAGAATTTAGAGGTGATTATGACCTAATTTTATGTAATAAGGAAATTCCATGGTTAGGGAAGATAAATTTCCCAAACCTTATTAAAAATGAAGTAGTGCCTAGGTTTTTGAGCATCGTTGAATCTTAACTACAGTTTATGTAACTAATCTTAAACCCCAAGATTGAAGGTGGGAACCACATATTCAGATCAATTTGAGTAATGCCTAGGATATTGAGTGTTGTTGAACCTAAACTATATTTATTATTTAATTGAATCAACCACTATAGTCATGATTATATATTCAAAGATGCTCACTTATAAGTACCATTGATGCTAATAATATACAATTTTAATAGTGTGTATGTGCATGAATAATGTCCATTCCAAAAAATACAATCTAATTAGTTCTAACATGATATAGACTTCCATGCATCTATATCTCATTTATCCCAAATTTTATAAATCTAAAAACATGTAACTCATGTTCCTCTAAAATGTGTGCATATTCCCTAAAAATAAATTTGAGTATCCAAGTATATTAAATCATATAATTTTTTTCCTATAAATGTATTTAAATATGAAAAAATATATCCTGTATTTGAATCAAAATGATAATTTGAACCACCATGAACTCTCTAAATCTTGTAATTTATCCTAAAATCTATCATATAATATAAACTTTCATGGAGGCTTAAATCTCTATGACAAGCCCACTAATATTATTCCCTTTTGAGGTGATGGATGTATCATGTGAATTACTCGTATAAAAAAAAGAGTTAACTACATCATGTTATGTAAAAGTCTATAATCATTTATAATCATAAACTAACATATGAAATATATGTCATCTGTCAGGATGTGAAACACCGGAAGCACATAGTTGATTACCAAACCAAGCAACTTAATATGTAGAAATTAACCAGATTCAACAAGTAACTAGAATTCAGAATAACACAGAATATGAGAGACAATACACAACTTGTATTAATAACTTTTACAGAAAAGAATACAATAAAGAAGATGCCACTTCTTCTCCACCACCTCTTCAGAGGTTTCCCACACCTCAAGTGAACAGTAATTCTTTCCTCAAAGCTCTCTCTACTAGGTCCCAACACCCAACTCAAACACAGAGTTGGTGTTCACCTTACACCTATGCTCCACGCACTCCACAAGTACTCAAAGTACTTCAAGTAGATCTCCCATGAACCTGCAACAACCTGCAAAACAACAGACCATACTTATGGAAGGAACTGCCTTGCCTTCCTCTTAGCTCTCCATGTACTCCACGTACATACCAATGAGTACACACCGTACTCCAAGTAGATCCTGCCTGATCCTGCTCCCTATTGTGTTGCTGTCCTATTTGATCTCCAACCTACAGATCAATACTAGTTCTGCACACCTGTGAACCTTGACCTTACACACACACACACACACACACACACACACACACACACACACACACACACACACACACACACACACACTTGTAGATCAACGATCTTACTTACCATGTAGATCTCCTATAAGGGCCATGCTCACCTGATGACCAAGATCATACATACCTAAAGAATCTAGCTAACTCTCTAATCTAGCACCCACACACCTGGTACTATGGCACTAGGAGGAATGCACCATTGCTCTACCTCACACACCGAAGGAGCTTATAATTATGCTCTCTTACTCCCTAGCACTAGTTTACAATATAACCATGAGTCTATTATATAGATCTCATCCAAACAATAATTAGACACCTAGTACAATAATTAGATCCACAACTCTCAATCTAAAATTAGCACTAAGCATGTAAACACTTGGTTTGTCAACCAATTGCCCGTAATAAACTCATAGTCGAACCACACAGGCGACCAACACCGGTCCATGTCCGCTTGGGGGTCACCGACGCCGGCCGATATCTGACCGACATTAGTTGCTTCTTGTCTCCTTCCTATCGACATCGGTTGGCCTAACCGACGCCAGTGTCTGTGGCACTCAGCAACCCTTTTGCACCCTCCTCCATGTCTACATCAGTGAAGCTTTTAGCTCCACAACTTAACAATCTCCCACTTGGAGATAAATAGCTGCACTGTACCTATACCTGTACTCTATCTAATTTGTTTCTTGGTTTGTATCCCTCTTCAAGCTCCCACTTGAAGAATAACCACCACACATCCCGTGGTGCACCTCCTATCATCTGAGTACCCTACCACATCCGAACCTAAAAAACACATGTAGTGAAGTCTTGACCCTGCATGTATACCTGCTGTTGGTCCCTCTCAAATCCCTGAGAACCCACTTCCCCGAATTGGCTCCTAACTCTTTGACAACTCCCACTGCATGGGAATACTCATGTCTATACCAGACCTCATGTGATTTTGGACACTGTACCTATCCAACCCTTAGTGTGCTCCAGCTCTACATCCTACGTAATGAACCTCGCCAACACCTGATTCACATCAGCTCCCACTGGAGACAAAATCAACTTGTGATCTCCATGCCTCTCATGTCAAAGAATTTCATTGCTCCAAACTCCTGACATGCCACTGAACTAATCTTACCCTTAGCTCAACAAAACCCTGTATGTACAAACCCTGCTAGAAAATATATCATCCACATACAGTAACATAATGATGTTATAACTCATCATCCACCTGGTAAGACAAACCACAGTAGTTACCCTGACATTGACTAGAGTCATGCTCTATCATCCCCCTGTCAAAACTTGTACCACTATCCTGCAGCTCCTCAAGACCATATGCCTGGTCTTCTATCTCACATATCCGTTCTCTCTATTCTTCAACTAAGGAATCCATTTGTCTCTATGCTTTCGCACTGGTTGGCAACCCTACCAAAACTCCTGTTTCATTCTGCATCATATCCTTGCCATGTTCCCACCTGTTTCTTGGATCCTTCCTGCTCTACAATCAGCAACAAGTGTAAAGAAGAGGAACAACAAATTTGAGGGCCTACTTACATTTTCAATCCTCCGTATGGGTGTTTGAGACTCCTTGATGGTGTGTTGTCCACCCAAAATTTGTTACAGTGACCAACCTCGGTCACTCCACAGTCTGCATCCAACCGATGTCAGTTCCCATGCATCTATCCCTGACTACCAACCTGCTAACATCGGTGTCCCTATTGTCGACATTAGTCATCTCACCAGCATTGGTCTTACATACTGTCAACGTCGGTCCTTCTGACCGATGTCGATCTTACCCTTCCCAACATCACCAACTTTGGTCTATACATGACTAACATCGGCACTTGTCTGTTCGATGCCAGTTCTTCTTGATCGATGCTGGTATCTGTGTTCACCTGTGAGTGATGACTTTTTACCCACAAGCTCCTTTGAATCAAAACCCATGTCTAAACTGCTCTGCTCAGAAGTATCTAGCACCATCCATTGGTTTTTATCTGTCATCTCCTCTAAGAACACCAAGGCTTTCTAGTTCTTAAGCCTATCAAATATATCTATCTTCTGCTTAAGAACATGCATCTCCTTCCTGCTCATGTGACCAAGCCTATGAAGCCACGTCTCCGCAACAGAAGAAGAATCAGTAATATAAACAAGTAGATAAAGAGTACCTATTTTCTTACCACCAGCTAATTTAAGTGCACCCGCTGTGAGAGTTCTTGTGCATCTCTCATCACCTAATCTTTCTAAAGAAATTAGCCATATCTCCAAACTTGGGACCTGCATGACCTTCATCAACCCCTGTGTGTTGGCCACCTACAATTTCAGCTTCACTTCCCCTTTGCCAATTCTTTGGCAAGGCTCACCAGCTCCTCTACCTGGGGCTGCATGGAAAGAGGCAACCGAATCTTTTATCCAAGATTTAACTTTATCCAAGAAACCTCCTAGAGCATCCTATGCCACATCACCTGCAACATCTACTTCTTCAGTTCATTCTTGTTGATCTTCCACAAACAAACAATTTTCTTTTACCTGCACTTTCTTTCCATTAGACCATAAGTGACCATCTGTGCTTTTTAACTCCTCCATCCTTAGCTTACTTTGTTCTGCTCCCACTCAATCAGAAAACCCTTGAGAGTGACCTGTAACCAAACACAAAATTGCTTCCTGTAACCTTAGCACTGATACCACTTGTCAGGATGCGAAACACCAGAAGCACACAGTTGATTACCAAACCAAGCAACTTAATATGTGGAAATTAACCAGATTCAACAAGTAACTAGAATTCAAAATAACATAGAATATGAGATACAATACACAACTTGTATTAATAACTTTTATAGAAAAGAATATAATAAAGAAGATGCCACTTCTTCTCCACCACCTCTTCAGAGGTTTCCCACACCTCAAGTGAACAGTAATTCTTTCCTCAAAGCTCTCTCTACTAGGTCCCAACACCCAACTCAAACACAGAGTTGGTGTTCACCTTACACATGTGTTCCATGCACTCCACAAGTACTCAAAGTACTTCAAGTAGATCTCCCATGAACCTGTAACAACCTACAAATCAACAAATAATACTTATGGAAGGAACTGCCTTGCCTTCCTCTTAGCTCTCCATGTACTCCACATACATACCAATGAGTACACACCGTACTCCAAGTAGATCTTGCCTGATCCTACTCCCTGTTGTGTTGCTCTCCTATCTGATCTCCAACCTACAGATCAATACTGGTTCTACACACCTATGAACCTTGACCTTACACACACACACACCTGCAGATCAACGATCTTACTTACCATGTAGATCTCCTATAAGGGCCATGCTCACCTGATGACCAAGATCATACATACCTGAAGAATCCAGCTGACTCTCCAATCCAGCACCCACACACCTTGTACTGTGGCACTAGGAGGAATGCACCATTGCTCTACCTCACACACTGAAGGAGCTTATAATTATGCTCTCTTACTCCCTAGCACTAGTTTACAATACAACCATGAGTCTATTATATAAATCTCATCCAAACAATAATTAGACACCTAGTATGATAATTAGATCCATAGCTCTCAGTCTAAAATTAGCACTAAGCATGTAAACACTTGGTTTGTCAACCAACTGCCCGTAATAAACTTGCAGTCAAACCACACAGGCGACCGACACCGGTCCTTGTCCGCTTGGGGGTCACCAACACCGACCAATATCTGATCAATGTCAGTTGCTTCCTGTCTCCTTCCTACCGACGTCGGTTGGCCTGACCAACTCCGGTGTCTGTGGCACTCAGCAACCCTTCTACACCCTCCTCCATGTCTACATCAGTGAAGCTTTTAGCTCCACAACTTAACATCATCATAGTAATTTATAAGTCATCAAAGCATTTATGAAACATGTATTACAAAGCATAAAAGTTTCATATCAATATATATATAATAATTAAGCATGCAATAGTAACCCTCACTAATATAAACACTGAATAATACTATGTATTAAAGTTGCATGATATGAATCATTTCATTAGATATAAATAGGGAGGTGAGTGATATAGATCACAACACTTTCAAAATTAAAAAAATCAATAAACAATGATATATTTATCCACTTAGAAGCACAAAGTGTCATGTCCATGGCACACATAATAAAATCAGACAAAATAACACTCATTGTCACAAAAGGCCCTTGGTTGCACATAATGAACATTGAAATTTCACATACAAGGCCCCTGGCCACACAAAATGAACAATAAAATGTCACACCAAAGGCCAAGGCCAACATATAATGGACTATAAAATGTCACACACAAGGCTAAGGGATTCATATAGTGAACAATTAAATTTTTCACACAAGGCTAAGGTTTACATATAATTTATAATAAATTATCGCACACAACACTAATGATCACATATCATGGGCACTAAAAATGTCAAACATAAAGACAAGGGCTAAATATAATGGAGAATAAAATGTTGCACACAAATTAAATAGCCACACACAATAGATGATCAATGAGTATCCTATTATGAAATGAAACAAAACTAACGAAGCATAAAACAAGTAAAAGTAGTCTATATTATCAATCTATGTCAATATCATAACATACTAAAGTATCATATCTATGAAATTTAATGATTTGAATAATATAATCAAGAGAAAGACATGTAATCAATTCATATATCTCAACATACTAAATGGAAATGTCACAAAAATATATAACATGTATCATTTTGACCTCTAGCATTGGCATGGACCCTAAGTATAGGAATGTCCTACATGTATGCATTCATGTATATTATGTAAAATTTATGTCTTAAATCTCACTCATATATAACTTGAAATTAAATTGCATATGAAAAATGATATGGAATCTACTAGACATTTTATAAATAACATAAATGACTAATGTGACCTAGCAAAACATGCATGCTTACATATAGATTTTTTATTTTTTAGAATATTTTATTTTTTTGTATTTTTGAAATATTTTTATTAAATGAGATGATAAATTATTAACCAATCTATGGTATGATAATGTGGAGTTTGTGTATCAAACATGGGAATGGTCACCTATCTTGAGCTGCTAGTATCATATATAATCATATATAACTATATCTGAATCTAAAAAATAATCTTATGTTTATTGTGCCATCATTTCCATCATGACTAATAGGTTCATGTGTATGATGAGTATCTCTAGAAAGCATAGTATCATGTGGAATCCAATGTATGTTATGATAAACATGTATCTGTGTTTGTTGTAGAATGTGTTGAACTATCTGTAACACTAGCTTAGGACATGGATTTAATAAAGGATGTCATGACTACTAAATGAGTCTTAGATGTGATGAGCACTAAATTACTGGTCATTTAGGAAAGTCAACTACTTTATTCTAAACTATTTCCTTATAATGAATGTTAGTAAGCCATATAACTAACTACACAATGTTAATGAATAGGTGGAGTAATTGATTATGTAGAATGATCTTGAAAAAGTGTAGCGACCAAATGTGATGGTGGTGGGTGGAGGATGAAATGCCTATAGCTAAATATGATACTCATATGGAATACTTGAAACTATCACCATGTTATAATGTACATAATCAATAGATCTATGCATGGAATATGGTAAAACATACAGCTTGTGTATCTGAGGGCATCCTAATAACATGTCAAATACCCATGTGCTTACTAAAACTAAGAATAAAGTATCAACTATTACAGGGCCTACCTTAAGAGGTATACAAACCTTAACTTTGTGTGTAGTTCTAGGTTCAAAGATTAATTTTAAAACTTTATCCAATTCTTTAAGATTTTGATGAATTCAATTTTGAAAATTAGATAATGCCTTAAATTGTTTAATATCTTCCCCAATAAGGTCATTAGGATGGATGACATCTCATTATTCATGATTATATTGATTAACACATTCTAAATCATGCATTTGAACATAATCTTTTATTTGTACATATTTATTAATAATTCTTAAATTAAATGAAGAAGAAGAATAATGAACATTCACTACATTTATTCTAACCATTTATATAGAACCAAAGGAATATTATTATGCTTAATATGAATACACATTAATCTAAAATTCTACATTAAATGGACAAGGGAACTAGCCTTCTTAGATGACATATAATGAAATCATGAAAATATGTTGAAGGCTAGGTCCAAAGGTGAAAATATTTTATTGCCTTTGTATGGATAAATTATAAATTAAAAGTAAAAACCTAGATAAAAACCTAAAACCTTATAAAGAAGAATGAAACCCTAAGGGAAACCTAGGGCTTGGCCATGTTTAGTATATAAACATTTTACCTTATTTTTTATTAATGTGATTTGATAATAAAATAAAACATTGAACTAATTCAAATTTAGTGGAATATAGAAATAAACAAAAATATGAATGTGAAACACATAATTTGATTTGATAATTATACTAGCTATAAATATAAAAGGCTTAAGGGAATAATATACTTAGTGTTTTTATGTACTTTATAGGTTTGTGACTCAATGAAAATGATACAAACGGATGGAAATTAGAATGTGAGTTGATTGAATAATGAAATGAGTCTCCAAATGCACCTATATTTAATTTTCTAACTCAAAATGATACCAAAAAATGATAACATCCAAAACATGATGTTTTCATAATTTTTTTTTTCATTATCTATTTCCACACACTCCACTACACCTATTTGTAAGTTAACTATGTTTTTCATATTCAATAACTATCTATGCATGTAATCATATAAATTTATCTTGTCTTTAAAAACATGGGTTCACTTTCAACACTAAGTTTTTGTATTAAAAATGGGAAAGGAGGTGGGGTTTTTTTATCCCAACTACTCCCTGATGAATGTCTAAGGATTTTCTACATATCTAATACTTTGAAGAGGGAAGTCAAATCACATATAGTTCTCCCAATTAGGTTTATGTGTGAAATAATGTTAATCTAGGGATTGTCACATATGATCTAGCTTTTGATACATAGAAAATGATAATATTAACTTAGATTTAAAGTTTTTATAACTTGGTTAGGATCTGATCCTTGTGATTGGTGGTTGAATTGGAAAGAATAGGGTAGTCTATTTGTTTATGTACAATGTATGATAGGGTTTCTTGATAAATGCTTTATAATGATAGATAGGGAATAGGATTAGAATTATTGTGTATTTATATTGGATTCATTAGGTTATTTATCACACCTTCAACATGATAAATCTATGGGTTAACCCATAAGAAGGATTTTAATTTAAAAAGTGACCTTTAATTATCAAGGGATGAGTCTATAGGTTTGGTGAAGTCTAGAATTTTAAAATAGTTTGAGTTTAATAGCTATATTTAGAAGGTAATAATACTAATTTGATGATATTGATATAGTATGAATATGATTTTCAATAGGTTATGAACAAAATATGGAATTATTTTAATTGAATTATAATAATTTAGGAAGGTCAGGACCATGGAAATAATGCAAATGTAAGAGAAGTATGAATAAGAGCCATATGTTTATGAAAGGTATAAATATTTTTAAAATAACATTTTCAAGTATATTATACCATATTTTAGTTTCTACACCTTAGAGGTATGTGATTTAATTATCAACATTAGTATTTCCTCTTTTGTCACACATAGACTATCCAACTTGTAGAGTAGTCCATATTTTAAGTGTAGACATTCAAATTTAATTATTAAGTGCTTGAAAATGTTTAATCTTGACATATTCACCTTAATTAACTTATTCACCAATCTATTAACTTGAAATCTCCATGAGAACCTTCACTATTATACTAACTATCTTGAAATTAATACAAACATCATTTAGATATTTGTATTCTAGTTAAAAATTCCTAACAGTCAGTTTCTAATAATCTCTATCCTTATGGCATATGATTATACTAGGTTAGATAAGGTTGCATCTCGATGTTATTCAATAGTTCAACCTCATTTCCCACACTCTAATGGTTACTTTTCAAAAAAATTATGTTTCATGTTATCCCTCTCTAACTTTTAACAAAGTTAATGGAAATATTTAAATTATGACACTATATAAACACATTAAGGCCACTCAATCCACCATGAAAAAAATGGGTAATTTTTCAAAAACACTCTCTATACAAGATATTGCACATTGAGTAAAATAAATATATACTTCCCAATTCAAGTTTTGAGTTATTCCAACAATCATAGGCCAATTTTGAAGCTATTTTATTATGGATTAAGGGTATTCATTTTCAAGAATTAAAATTAATTCACTAGTTGCATATATATAGTTAAAGTATCAAAACTTACACACTCACTCTAAGAGTGAGAACAACATCAACTTGGGGCATTTGGGCTATGTAGGCATTACTCATATTATATGGGATATTTTTAGGATACAAATACTATTACCTTACCTAATTTGACCATTTTATTTTGATGTCTATTTGGTTTATGTGTAAGAACTATGGTTTTAACATTGTACTTCTATGCAACAACCTAATACCTAAAAATAATAAACAAAACACGTTTAAATCACCTACATAGTCAAATCAGATGTGGCCATCATAAAATAGATAAGGCCATAGTGTTCCCTTGTCTACCCTAGTGTAACCTTATATTATTACATTGTAAGATTTTTTTTAAGGAATGACA
>JARHVA010000724.1:3660000-3767500 GCA_037957365.1 Torreya grandis | reverse complement strand
ACATGAAGTTAGGGCTTGTAACTCATGACCCTTCATCATACCTTTCTTCACATCCTCAAATTGGAGAAAAATATTCAATGACACTAAATTCATAAATTTTATAGAAAATGATAGAGTATCCATTGTAAAGATAATCAAAATAATTGGAAACATGTAATTCATGGGAACATGTAAGTATCATTTGTAATTTATCACTACTTTTAAGTAGAAAACCACTTACAACACCTTTCATTCGCATTGGTCATTTGGATAAATTCCATACAAGGTACAAGTCAATATAGACATCCCTATGTTGTAAGGAAAAATATATGCAGATGATTAAATAACTAACCTAACCTTATATATTCATACTACATGGATAATCAATTCTATAACTGAAGAAATATTACTTTCACTCTTCTGAAAGATTATTTATCAATAAAGAAATTATGGAAAAACTACTACACTTCACATGATAATTATGAAGATAAAGTTAACTTAAACACATTTATAGAAACATGGAATGGGTTTATTGAATCACTCAAATAAACACATTATCCTATTGAAAGCTATAATGACTAACACATCAATTTATCTTAGTTATACCAAGGCAAGACACATTTCATGCAGCAATACACTAATATTTTGGATACATTGGTGTCTAAACATGGGATTGAGGATTAAAATAAAAATATTGTTTTGAAATATAGGTCAAGCTTGAGACCTCATATCCAGTCAAAAATGGACTTCTTATAGATCTCTTCAATAAGAGAATCCTACTAATTTACTTGCAATTTTTAATCAAAGGCCAAGGCTAAGAATAATACAAAAGAATCTAAGTCTTAAACCAAGGAACAAAATAAATATTCTAGGTTAAATTTCATTAGATAATGAATCCAAACACCCTCCATAAAATAAGTAGTAATCATCAAATGATCAAACTAAGGAGTCTAAAATTAGTATGTGGTGCTTAGTTCACAATTTCAATAGTCATTCTAATGAATAATGTCATGCTAAGAAGATTATACTTGCATAGATTGAAGAAGTAGGTACAAACATAACATAACTAGATAAAGGTAAGAATATCATGGATTATGATCCTATCAGCATTGTAGATATTGAAAATATCTCTGCTACCCCTATAAAAACATGTGAAACAACAGGATTATTCTGTTCTCAAATCTGGATCAATGCTTAACCAATACACTTCATTATTGACAATGGAAGTAAGAAGAATCTAATTTATCCTGAAGTAGTTTGCACATTTAAATTTCCATTTATGACTCACCAAAAACCATAATCCATTGGATGATTTAGTGTGGGATATCAGAAATGCATTACTTAGTACTATTAATCAATGTTAAAAATTAAATATTTTCAAGATATAATCCTTTGTGAAATCATTTCATTAGAGATATATGATGTTTTAATTGGTTAACCATTATCATTGACATGTAGTATATGAGGAAAATATTATAAATGTTTTAATATATGTTGGTTATATGAGAGATTTCATACCTCAATTAGTTCCTAATCTATCACTCATTAGTACCAATCAGTATAAAAAGCTAGTCACATCTAGTAAAAGATTATGGTTTTGATGGTAATATCTCAATATAATAAATTCCTTTATGTTGTTCCCAAAATCTATCACTTATTTTTTTGGAAAACATGTCGACCATTTTGGTCTTATAGGCCAAAATAATCTCTTTCTTTCTCAAAATGTTCTAAGTAGTCAAGTTTTGTAATTACTCAAGCCTTTTCAGCTAAGGAGATCATAGGTTCAACAGGTAGGCTTTCTCAAGGGGAAGTTCAAAACACTTAAGGCATTTCCTAAAAATTATAAGGGTGGTTCAACACCAAGGTTCAATAAAAATAATTCAATGACGGGGCTTAAAGATATGGAATGAACCATTGAACCATTGAAATCTGCCTCTAAAAGGTTTAACAAGTTTAATAAGTTCAACAAGTTCAATGCATTCAAAAGATTAAAGGGTTCAAAGTTCAAATTTCAAAGTTTGAGAAAATGATTCAAGTGGAAGATTCCAAAAAAAATATCAACCAAATGGTTCAACCAAATGGTTCAAACAATTGGTTCAATGACACCTTAAACTCATAAAGAAGACTAAGTGAATGTGGCTCATTACAAAACATTGAATCACCAAACTGCCAAACTATTAAACTTTGAACCATTGAACCATTGAACTGGTGAACTCTGAAAGGTTCAAGGTTCAAGTTTCAAAATGGTTCAAATGACTGGTGATGTCCCCACGGATGTCAAATTTAGGATTATGGAATAATTGTTGATTTTCAAATAACGTAGAACCAAGGACAAACTTAATGATCCATTGAAAAAGGAGCTGAAGGAGCCAGTAGAAAGTGAGAAGATAGCCCTGAAAGCTCAGATCACTAGGAAGAGACAAAATGTAGCAAGGAAAGAAGGAATGATATAGAGAATCCAAAAATATCTATAGAAGAGTTATTCCAGTAAGTGGAGTAGTCCACCAAGTGGACTATAGAGAGTGCAAGCATTGAATGGCATGGCCTAATTTTATTCATTAAGTAAAGGCAAATGGAAAACAATTTAATTATCATAAATAATATCACGTGACCCATGCTTCAGAGGAGACATTTGAGATGATTTAGAATGCCAAAGTTAGGGTTGATAACTTATTTCAGCATGGCCCCTTCATAGAATTTCCAATGCATTCAATGCAGCATGGGCCATTTCATGAAAATAAGCACCCAAGTCTTTCTTTGGATGCTATATATTGTAATATCTCATTTTGAATAAGAGAGATCTATTTGTTATTAGAAGTAAAACTCTACCCAAATTGAAAGGTGTTCTTGAGACTTTGAGCTTAAACTGTTAATCATATTTTATCAAGTGAATGAGAAAGCAAGTGACCTTTCACACTTTGTGTTGAAATAGCTTGTGTTATCTAAAAAAAATTATTATGTCTTTTTCCTAAATATAGTCTTGTCCATTTAATCAGATAAGCAGAACAAGTGGAAATAATCTGGAAGATGTCCTGAAGCTGACTATTGGAGACTTTGTTCTACCATAATTGTCTTTAGTCTGTGTGTTTTATGGTTTAGTGTAAAGGATACTGGAGTGACTTTGAGCTCCCCTTATCCTTCATAATTTTTAACCCTATTGTAGTTTTCAGTGGAGACTTTGTGCTGCACTTCATACTGCTGTGTTACTTTGTCCTATATCAGTAGGAGAAATAATGAAATATTTTGTGCTTTCATGGGTTTCTTATGGATCCAGTTACTACCTAGGAAGAATTCCTACTATTTTTTGAACATCATTTCTAAAAAAAGAGAGATGCCTTTAGTAATTATAATAGAATTATCCTTTGTTTTGTGAACATCATCTCTAAAAAAGGAGAAATGGATGGTATGATTTCACCCTTGAGTCTATTTTTAGTTTATATTATTATATTATAGTTTATAAGGAACCTCCCCTTGCTGAGAGGAGAGATTTATCTCATTATAGCTATGGTCACCATACCCATTTTACCATATAAATCTCATTGTGTTGTGGTTGATATACCCATTTTGTCATCAGTTAGTTGATGATAAAATATTCATCCAATAGTTTTTGGTGACTCCACTGGGGAAGAACATATAATTTGAAGCCTCAAGCTTCAAATTGAAGCATTTCTAGTTCTTTTCCATTTCACCCTCTAGCAAATCTATGGTATATGTGAAAATAAAGAGCTCAAGGTATTGTTGACCTTATATTCAAGTTTATGTAGCAAAATCATTTTGATCCTTCTCCTCCATGAGCTCACCTTCAGTGAACTAGGTGTTTTCTTCCTACAAACGTCAAGTCCCCAATACCCAGTGAAGCTTCTCTTTCCTCTACTAATAGAGCTTTGTCTATACATATCTGATAATGATTTTTTATTCCTCCTTTCAATAGTCATATCATGGCAGCTCAAGGCCCCTAGGGTAATACTTTTAGTCCTTTGAATCTAACACCACCTTTACATGAACTACCTCATAGTTTAAGGAAGAATGTTCCCAAGTTCTGTGGTGATGGGAGAGTTCATCCTAATGAGCATATTTTAGCCTTCTACATAGCTTGTGGTGTGATATGCATTGAATTTGAAGATATAGTGGTTAGGTTATTTGTCGAAAAATTGTAAAGTACTACTGCATACTAGTTTTAGCATCTACAAGCTCAGACTATGACTAACTAGAACACTCTCAAGGCCAAGTTTGAGGCTAGGTTCAAACTCGTTAAATATGTACATGCCCTATTGGCTCAGCTTATGAAAATGAAAAAGTAACCTCATGAACACATGTGAGACTTCATTGCCAAATTTGACAAGTTGAGCAATAGGATTCTTACAATTGCTCAATCGACACTAGAAAATCTTAAATGCTTCTTAATCAATTCTCAGCTTCCTGAAGTGAGTTTCCTATTGAGGTGGGCTAGCCACATAGATCTTGTTGTAGCTTAGATTTTGGCCACTAAGGTTAAACATGATCTTATCTTGGAAGGAAAGATAAGAAGAGATCCTACTAGAAATAAATCTTTTCCATCTTCTAAAAATTTCTCTACAGGCACCACTGATCCTATGGTGCAAAAGCTAGCAAATGAATTAGTAGATCTGAAAAAACAAATGGCATAAGGGATGTCTACCCCTCCTTATCAAGATATACCAAGGAGGACATTTCCAAACTAGTCATATCAAGGAAATGCTACTAGGAATCAAGGGCAATCAAATTGTCTTCCTCCCCCATAGGGGAAGCTTACCATTGAAGTAGCACTAGCTAACTCAATAGTAAATAATCATGAAGTTAAACATGATTTCTCTTTCCAACCTGAGTTAGACTAAGAAGATGATGTTAATCTCTTTGTAGAAGGTGAAGAAGAATTAGCTGGTGACTTTAACATTGGTTTCCTAAATTACCAGGATGAAGCTAGAAGTAAGAAATGTTTGATGGATCATACACTATATTTACCAGGTCTCAGAACTAGTTAACTCAACAAGCTGATAAGGGAAAAATAGGGGAAGAATCTTGACCAGCAATTTCAATTGCTAAATGGGGGACTTCACTACCTTTCCAGTCAAAGGACCTGGTGATCAACAAAAAAGTAAGTACCTCAAATGACCTTACACCTTTTGCTTCAATTTTGTAGACCAGTACCATACCCAATAAAAACTAGAATGATAGACTTCCTTCCTCTATTTCTAGTTCATTTCAGTTATTCGACATAATTGATCATACTGGGAAGATCAATATCCAAATTTTTGAGTTTGAATACTTATAAGCCAACCTTGAGAAGTTGGATAGGCTAGTTGAATGCATCAAGAACAAAATTATCCCTAAAGGATAAGATGTTTCAAAGGTGACTCATGATCCCCAAAAGAACACATCTACCTAAAACAATTTTGTCATTACTTCTCTTGTTTCCCCTGGGAAAATAGAACCATTATTTGTTTCCCTTTTGATTAATGGTCATAAGTTGAGAAACTACATAATAGACTCTTGACAATGTGATGCTTGCCAAGGTGGTAAACTCTCTTGCTCTCACTCTGACTAAAAATTTTGGGAAATGTTTCTCCATGGAAAACAAGAAAGTGCCACTTTTGGGATAGATCAAAGATGCCCAATTTGCATTTGCAGCCTTTCAATAAAAAAGGATTAAAATGACAGTCTTGGTGGCTAACGTTCTAACTTCCTATGGTATTCTTCTTGGATGATTTTTTTTATAAGGATGTTGGTGGATAATTGAGCATGTACCTGTGTAAGGTGAGGATACCTATCAAGGGCATCATGTAAATGCTACTTCTTGAGGAGTCAAAATACATTGTCACCCAAACATCAGCCCCTAAAGCTCAAATTCTATTTAAATCCTCAGGAATGGGTAATTACTTTTTGACTACTGAAGATGTTTATATTTCATCAAATGAAAGTTTACTATGTGACAATCCAAAAAATTCAAATAAGACATTAGAATAATTGGTAGAGCATAGTTTAGATGAAAAAGGATCTTCCGTCCCTAATGAAGAAAAATCTAAAAGAAGATCAGATTATCATGATGTTTGGATTATAGAATTTGATGGAAGCAATTCTTCTACCACTTCTAGAGCTAGATTTGTTCTGATATCTCCACAAGGAGATATTTTCCCTTATTCATATAAGTTACAATTCAACAATACCAACAACACCACTGAGAATGAATCTTTGTTGCTTGGATTGAAAGCTGCTCAAGCTAAATGTGTCAAACTTCTTCATGCCTAAGGAGATGCTGAATTGGTGGTTTTTAAGGTGAGGAACCTATATCAAACTAAGAATGAAAGACTGTGGCATTATTTCAATCTAGTGTGGGACTACCTTGAAAGTTTTGAGGATTTCAATATTTCTATGGTGCCTAGAGAATTCAATGATCAAGTAGATTCCTTGGTTATCTCTATAACTCTCATAATTCCTCACCAAGATTTTAAAGGGAACAAGTACACTATTGAGTTGATATTTTTACCAAGTGTACCTAATTATGCCAACCTATTTAATGGTGACAACCAAATCATTTCTTTTTTGGAATAAATGGATAGCTTTGAGAAGATTTATTTTGAAGGCAGTGAATCTCTACTGTGAGAATCAGCTCTTGAAATGAATTTAAAAACTAGTGAAGAGTTCCTTTAGCTCAAAGGGAATAAAATTCCCAAAGGGTTAGTTTCTCTTGAGAAGTTATTTGATAAGCATGATAGGTTTATCAAGAAGCAACAAATGGATTCAAGTTCCTCCTAAGATTTTGATCAAATAAATTTGAGTATAGAAGATAATCCCAAAATAGTCAACATCAAGAATTATTGCACTCCTGATGAAAAACTCAAATTCATTACTCCGCTTCACCATTACATTGATGTTTTGGCATACTCCTATGATGATCTGAAATGTCTAAAGCTTGAAGAAATTTCACACAAAATTCATCTCAAGGTTGGGTCATTGACTCATAAGTAGAAATAAAGGCAATACAACCCTAGGATATTAGGTACTATTCTTTTTGAGATCCAAAAAATGTTAAATGTGAGGATAATTTCTCTAATCCATCATACCACCTAGATTTTGAACATAGTCCTTATGAGAAAAAAGAATGGATAAATTTGCCTCTGTGTTGATTTCAAAAACCTAAATCAATCCTCTTTAAAAGACAACTACCCCTACCCATCATGGAGTAGCTACTATAGATAGTAACTGGCTCAGAGATGTTATCAATGTTAGATGGTTTTTTAGGATATAATCAAGTGGAAGACAATGAAGCAGACCAACATAAGACTATTTTCACTACACCTTGGGGTACCTTTGCATATCATAGAATTCCTTTTGGCTTGATCAATGCTGGTGCCACCTTCTAGAGAGTGATGGATATTGCCTTCAAAAATGAAATTGGGAAGTTCATTATGGTATATCTTGATGACTTGACCATCTTTTCCAAACATCATCCTGATCATGTGTAAAATTTACAACAAGTCCTAGAATAATGTCAAAAAAATGGCATTTCCCTCAATCCTAAGAAATTAGTTTTTAGGGTTACAGAAGGAAAACTTCTCGATCACACTATATCATGAGAAGGCATAAAGATTGACCCAAAAAGATTCAAATCCATCCAAGAGCTTGCTCTTCTTTCTAGTAAGACTGCACTCCATTCTTTCTTTGGAAAGGTGAATTTTCTATGAAGGTTCATTCCTAAATTTATAGAGAAGACTCACCACATTGTCAACATGATGAAGGGTAAAGCTAATTTCCACTAGACTGAAGAAGGCAAGTCAACATTTCAATATATCAAGGAAGCTATCACCCATGCCCCAATCCTAGTTTGTCTAGATTATACCAAAGACTTTGTAATATATAGATATGCTTCTGAACACATGCTTTTAGCCATTTTAGTTTAGTAGAACAAAGAAGGTGTGGAATCCCCCATATCTTTCATGAGTTTTCCTCTCAAATATCATGAGCTAAAATATTCAAACATGGAGAAACATGCTTATGCTATGGTTAAGGTGGTAAAACACTTCCTTTTTGACATCCTAAACTCACACACTATTGCTCTAGTTCCTGATACAAAAATAAAGTCCATTCTAACTCAATAGGAGTTTAGAACTAAAAGGGGAAATTGGATTGCTAAAATCCAGGAGTTTGATCTTGTTATCAAACCCATGAAGCTTATGTGGGGAAGAGTTCTCTTCCAACTAATTGATAATAACATACCAGAGGAAGCAATGCATGAAGAAATAGAGGTTGCAAACATGCCTATAGTTTTCTTTATCACCACTACAAATGAGTGGTTTTCCAATATTGCTCATTTCTTTACCTATGGTGAGTGTCCTTCCCACCTATCTCATAAAGAAAAGAGGACTGCTGAGTTTAAAGCTACTAACTTTATCTTGTGGAACAATAGTTTGTATAAGAGGAGCCTTGATGGGGTATTTATTAGTTGCATGGATAAAGTGCAATAGAGTAAACTTTTGGAGTCTTTCTACAATTTGTCTTATAAAGGACATTTTTCTACACCTGTGACTACCCATAAGATTCTGTGAGCTAGGTATTATTGGCCTACTCTATTTCAAGATTCATACACTTGTGTGCATAGATGCGAGCTATGTTAATAGTTCATTAGGAAACCCAATTTGGTTACATTACCTCACAAGCCTATGATGATCGAAGAGCCCTTCCAACAATGGGGTATTGATTTCATTGGCACTGTAAGCTTGTCTTCAAGTGTTGGACATGACTATGTTCTCATAGCCACAGACTATTTTACCAAGTGGATGGAAGCCATTCCAGTCAAGCATGCTACTTTAGAAGTGGTCTATAATTTCCTCAAGGAAAATATTATTTCCCAATGTGGAGTCCCAACCAAGATTGTAACAGAAAATGTAGCATGTTTCTCTCCTCATGAGGTTACCCAGTTCTACTACTATTATGAGATTATCCTCTCCCACTCTTCTGACTATTACCTACAAGGAAATGGTCAAGCAGAATCAAGCAACAAGAACCAAGTAACCATTATTAGAAAGCTAGTAGATAATAATCAGAGAACCTAACATAAAGCATTGCTTGACACTTTATGGGTAGATAGGATTACACCCAAAAAGGTGATAGGTATGTCACCATTTCAACTTTTGTATGGTTTGAATGCAGAGATACCAATCACCTTGGAACTACTAGCACTAAAGTTGGCAAAGGCAGTAGAAGATTCAACTTTTGAAGATTCCATTGACAAGAGGATCATGTGCTTAACTAAACTAAATGAGAAACAAACTATGGTGGTGGATCATATTTCTACACATCAAAGTCTAGTAAAAAAGCTCTTCGACCAGAATGTGAGGATTCATGATTTTTATATTGGAGATCAAGTCTTGTTGTGGGACAAGAGGAGAGAAACAAAAGGAATGCATCAAAAATTAGATTATTTATGAAGAGTTCCATTTGCCATTCATCAATTAAATGGTGAAAATAGTTTCTTTCTAAAATATCAAGATGGAATGACATTTTTACTACCTCACAGTGGTAGCATCTGAAGCACTTCAATCCTTGAAGTATCAAATAAGTCCAAATTATACATTTGTATAGTCTTTATTTATTTCTCATTGTTCATTTGGTTTTTGGCATCTTTATTTTTTGGATGGCATGACTCTGTATCCCAATGGCATAGATGAAGGCACTTAGAGTCTGGATTCTACTCCCTTCAATACTTTTAAAGTCTAATTGATGGAAATTCCCCAGCTAGAGTCAGCTATTGTTCCCAAAATATGTCACTTGTTTTTGTGGACATGTTGACCATTTCAATCCTGTAGGCCAAAATGGTCTCTTTCTTTATTAAAATGTTTTGAGCAGTCAAGTTTTTCAATTACTCAAGCCTTTTCAGCTAAGGAAATTATAGGTTTAACAAGTAGGCTTTCTCAAGGGGAAGTTCAAAACACTTAAGGCATTTCCTAAAAATTATAAGGATGGTTCAACACTGAGGTTCAATCAAAATCATTCATTTATGGGGTTCAAAGATATGGAATGAACCATTGAACTATTGAACCATTAAATGCCACCTCGGAAAGGTTCAAAGGTTCAACGAGTTCAATGAGTTTAATGGATTCAAAGGATCAAAGGGTTCAAAGTTAAAAGTTTGAGTGAATGATTCAAGTGGAAGATTCCAAAAAAAGGATCAACCAAATGGCTCAAATAATAGGTTCAATGAGACCTTGAACTCATAAATAAGACTAAGTGAATGCGACTCTTTACAAAACATTAAATCACCAAACTATCAAATTGTTGAACTTTGAACCATTGAACCATTAAACTGGTGAACTCTGAAAGGTTCAAGGTTCAAAATGGTTCAAACAACTGGTGATGTCCCCATGGATGTCAAATTTATGATTATGGAATAATCATTGATTTTCAAATAATGTAGACCCAAGGACAAACTAAGTGATCCACTGAAAAAAGAGTTGAAGGAGCCAACAAAAAGTGAGAAGCTAGCCCTAAGAGTTCAAATCACTAGGAAGAGACAAAATGTAGCAAGGAAAGAAGGAATGATATAGATAATCTATAAATATATGTATATGAGTTATTCTAGTAGGTGGAGTAGTCCACCAAGTGGACCTCAGAGAGCACAATAATTCAATGGCGTGGCCTATTTTTCTTCATTGAGTAAAGGCAAATGGATAGCCATGTAAGCATCATAAAAAAGACCAGGCAACCCATGCTTTGGAGGAGACATTTGAGATGATTTATAGTGCCAAAGTTAAGTCCGATAACCTATTCTAGCATGGCCCCTTCATAGAGTTTCCAATGCATTCAAAATAGCATGGGCCATTTCATGAAAACAAATTCCCATGTCTTTCTTTGGATGTTATATATTGTAATCTCTCATTTTGAATAAGAGAGATCTCTTTATTATTAGAAGTAAAAATCTGCCCAAATTGAAAGGCATTCTTAATACTTTGAGCTTAGACTGTTAATCATATTTTATCAAGTGAATGAGAAAGCAAGTGACCTTTTAGACTTTGTGTTGAAATAGCTTGTGTTATCTAGGAAATCATTCTTTTGTCTTTTTCCTAAATACAGTCTTGTCCATTTAATTAAATAAGTAGAACAAGTGAAAATAATTTGGAAGATGTCCTAAAGCTGACTGTGGGAGACTTTGTGCTGCCATAATTGTCTTTAGTTTGTCTGTTTTGTGTTTTAGTGTAAAGGATACTGAAGAGACTTTGAGCTCCCCTTATCCTTTGTATTTTTTCACTCTGTTGTAGTTTTTGTGGAGACTTTCTGTTGCACTTCATACTACTATGTTACTTTTTCCTAGATCAGTAGGAGAAATAATGAAAGACTTTATGCTTTCATGGGTTTCTTGTGGATCCAGTTACTACCCAAGAAGAATTCTTGCTATTTGCTAAACATCATTTCTGAAAGAAGAGAAATGCCTTCAGTAATTACAATAGAATTATCCTTTGTTTTATGAACATCATCTCCAAAAAAAAAGAGATGGATGGTATGATTTCACCCCTGAGTCTATTTTCAATTTATATTAGTATATTATAGTTTATAGGGAACTTCCTCTTGCTAACAGGCGAGATTTATCTCATTATAGTTGTGGTCACCACACCCATTTTCCATATAAATCTCATTTTATTATGGTTGATATACCCATTTTTTCATCAGTTAATTGATGACAAAGTATTCACCCAACACTTTCAACACCAATTCATACCATAATTTTTCCAAACATAACATCAAAAGCCTAAGATTTAAATATCAATTTGGAATAATACATGGATTTATTCTAGCTACTAAATGAAGTGCCCACTCACTATGCAATAAAGCACACTATTTATTTTATCCCTAGACTAATTATACTTAATGTTTCTTTATACCACACATCATTTTTGGAGAATGAAGAAATCAAGCAACAAATCAATGAACTTATGGATAAAAAGAAATATGATGCTGAAATCATCACTCATGATAACCTAATTATGTTTTCACCAAAGATAGAGAATACATGGAGGCTATGAATTTATTACATAAGTCTTAATAAGATCATAGTGAATACTTGATATCCTCTTCCAAGGATCAATTACCTATTGGACTAGCTCCATTATGCAAAATACTTCAATAAAATTATCGTAAGTCTAGGTATCATCATATTTAAGCTAAACCTAAAAATGTATGAAAGAAAACCTTCAAGGCCAAGGAAGGTTTGTTTGAATGGTTATTCATACTTCAGTCTGACCAACATAACAACTACATTCATGTAGACAATGAATTACATTGAGAAACCATTCACTACTTCATTTGTTGTAGTCTACCTTGATGACATCCCTTTTCTTCACTCCAAAATTTTATTTTGAAAACACTCATGAGATTAAGTACTCAAATAGAAAATTAGATGACAATACATGAGATAAAATGTCCCCTCATTAATTTTATGATTAATGTTAGTTTAATCTAAGGACTAAGTAAGTTAACCAAATTTAATCTAAGAGTATAAATTTTTACCACCTAAGGCTCAATATCTATTTGATAATGCTTGAAATTCTTATTAGTTAATTGAACTTGATTATTGATTTCTATTAAACATGATTTTACCAATTTATAAAATAAGGGAGAGTGTTTTAGTTCAAAAAAAATATTAAAAAAGAAGGGAAAGTGGAACACAAAAAAAATATTAATGCTATGTACCTAGGGATATTATATATTAATGTATATGGGTTGACAAATATGCCAACATGTGGCACACATCCCCCTTATTTAGTTAAATGGGTCTAATATATTAAGATAATTAAGTAGCTTATGGAATTAGTGCATTGGGTAATGGTTGGCCTGCATTGATAATAGGAGGTTACCCATCTATTGCTAGTTAGATAGAGGTATATATAAAGAATATGATTATCATTTTAAATAAATAAAGGAAAAATTGTGTCTTTTATTATAAGAGGATATTGGAGGTTATCCCCTTAAAGAGACATTGTAGAGTTACTCTTTCTTATATGAGTATCATATGGTTTTACCCTACCTTAAACATATTATATTTATGCATATATTTAATATTTGGGTATCTTAGACCACAAATATCTATGGTGTTTTGTTGATCTATGATGTATAAAAGTTCATTTGATTGATTTCTATACTTGGCCATGCACTTATAAATCAAACCCAATTAGTTTTAGACTTGGTGGGGATAGTTATAAGGATAGTAAGGTTTTGGTGCACAACATTTAATAATGTTATAGCACTAGCATCAAATTCATACAAGGTGTAAGCCTTGTGTATTCATCCAAGTGGAATAGCGAAGGGACTCGACCCATATTGGGCTAGTTTCATCATGGTACAACTCATGATTCAAAGGGACTTAGTCATTAGCCAAAAGAGTTTAGGTGGTTTTCTAGTGCTAGGTTCTTTAAGGGAGTTCATTAAGTAAAATCCTTCTTGGTGGTATAAGTCCTAAGTGGGAAGTCCATAATTGGAAGGGTTGGGCTCTTAGGGGTGCAAGCTATGAGAATAACCAACTGGAGTCATTTGGGCATGCAAACGATTTATAAGGATGACTTATGTTCAACAACCCATTCTTAAGATAGATCTCTAGGCATGGATCATGGAACCTTGGTGCATTTAGGTTTCATCCCTTAGGGAATCTATAGGTCATCTAAGGTTGCTAAATGGCACAAGTATGGCATTAATAACTAGGATTGAACCTTCATATTCTAATGTATTATGTAAAAACTAACACAAAGCTTAAATGAATCCAACTTATAAACATAATTTCATGTAGATAATTAAACAAATATTAATACTCCATTCCTTCAATAGTATTCTTCATTAAATGATAATTCATCAATAGAGTTCAATAAAAAATAATAGAGCATATATTATTCCTAACTCTATTCATGCCCATCAGCTCATAGAAACGTTTAGGCTATAAATTTTAGTCTCTAAACTACTATATGCATACTAAAAAACACTAATAGTTTGTACTCTATTTTTCCATAGATTTTTTGTACTTAATTGCCCACCCTGATCTTCAAATACAAGCCTTTTTTATAAGCAAAGGGGCATCTCCTACCAAGTTATATGGGTGCATGTTGAGTGCTGAGCTATCATGACTCTGTCAACTCAACTACATTGTCCAAGGTGGAGGAGCACATGTTGTATGTTGAGTTATCATTTAAGGGTCACCATATCACATGATCCACTCTTTGACATTCATGCTTCTTGAGCTACCATGTCCAAGTCTTGACAAGGATGTCTTTAAGTAATTTGGTTTTATATAACTACCTACCAACTGGCATGGAATCCATAGGGACTTCTCCAACTAGTGATAAATTATACAACAAAAAGAGGGTGAGAAACCTTTTCAAGGGTTTCCTCATGCCAAGATATATTAAGTTGGTGTGGTCCACATACTTACTGCAAAAAGGGGGCCCAACAATCTACATTATATTCTACATTATTTTAAACTATTATAACTGTGGAACATAACAAGTGGTATCAAAGATTTTATTTGGGCAATTTGTGTGTGATGAAACCCTATTTATATGGAATCATTAATATATTAGCATTAGTTTTTCATTTTTGCAAATTTTTTTTACTGGATCTAGAGAATATTTTAAAGAAGTCAGAGTAAAAAAATTGATGTTTTATTATCAATTTTAAGGAATGTATTACTATTTTAGAATTTGTATTAAATTTTTTATATCTATTGAAATATATTAAATATTTATTATAAAATTTTACTGATAATGTATGAGAAAATAGTGGATCTACAATAAAAATTTAATAATTTTTTCCAATGTTTTGAGTTATTTATTACAATTTTATTATTTTTAATATATTTTCTCTACAAGCCAAAAATTTTGTATTTTTTTCCACTAAAGTTTTATTGAAGTTGAAATATATTATAAAGGATATGTATGCCAAATTTTGGACTATTTGGATATGTTTTTCATGAGTTATTGAGATTGTAAGGTATTTTATTTAACCTTAGTTTGTGTGAATAATGGAGTTTAAGGAATTTTTAGGGAAGGAATATACTAATGATAAATAATGGTGGATATTTTTTGAGGAGAGATATTTTAATGAATTTTTTGTCAAACACACATATCTTTTTTTTGTTTGGGCCTACACAATATTGGTTTAAACAGTTGAGCTTCACACAAAGATATTATTCATGGGAATAAATGGAACATGTTTTCCTAGATCAACAAAATATAAAATAAAAAGAGAATGAAGAATAGTATTAAAATAATGATGATGTCAGTGATGAAGAAGAAAACATAGTAGAATAAAATAATGGAAATGTGGAAGAGTATACAGATGATGAAGAAGAGAAAGAAACAAAGTATAATGATGATGATTAACCTGATAATGATGATGATGATGATGATGATGATGATGATGATGATGATGATGATATTGGTAGGTGATAGATTTTTAACCTTTTTCCATATTCCATTGTGCTAATTTGATTCCTTTCATGATCATAAATATACCTCCTTAGTGCTCATCAATAATTGTTCCTCCTTTTATTCCTTGTACCATATTCCACTATGCTAATGTGATTCCATTTATGACCATAGTAGTTATTATTACATGCATATTCGTAGGGATTTCCCTAATGATTCTATATTCCATAGGTCATTGTAAGATTCCATACCCCTACCATAGTAATTCTAATTTTGCTTCCATGCATAACCATAGTTATTAGAACTATAATTTCCTATATAGCCAAAGTGCCTATTATTATAACACTCCCTCACATGGATCCATGATTATTTCCTCTCATGATGATGTGGGTGTCTATATACATAATTTTTTTTAATAATTTGACCTTATCAACCTTTTCTTCTACCTCTTCAACCTTTTGCTTTGGTGGTTCCTTTGCTTATTGATTAGATGAAGTGTTTTTATTTGATTGTATTGTTTTTTCATCTATGTCTTCATCATAATGTTTAACATGCTCTTTTTCACCTAATTTAATTTCATGTTATGATCTATCTTAATTTTTATTTATACCTTTCCAACAATGATATCCTATAAAGTGACATTTTTTTTCCTATACCAAAACTTCATGAACCTTTTCTGAACATTATTATTGATTGTTCCCAAAGTATCTAACCATAGATATCCAAGAACCATATCCATGTCATCCATATCCAAAGCATAAAAATTTTAATTCAAAACATATTTTTCCATAATGAGATTCAAATCTTTAAAAACTTGAATATTATGACCATCTATTTGAGCCTGCCTAATATTTCTTGATTCAACATGTAGATGTTGAGTCACATACATGTTGATGAAGTTATACTTGTTATTAGGGTTTATGGACATAATGACATTCTTCTTTGGAATGCATCCATGAAATTGAAAAATTGAATCTGATTTATTTAGAGCTAAACTATTCAAACCCTTATCATCTAATCATTATTCTTAGTCTATGAAATCCTCTATCTATCCTTTTGCATGAATTACAGCCTCACCATCATCATCATAATCATCATCATCATCATCATAATCATCATAATCATCATCATCATCATCATCATCATCATCATCATCGTCATCGTCGTCGTCGTCGTCGTTGTCGTCATCGTCGTCATCATCATCATTATTTATTGTTTATTTTTATTCTTCATCATTTGTATGCTCTTCCTCATTTTAATTCATTTTATTTTACTATTTTTTCTTATTCATCATTGCCATAATCATTATTTTATTCCTCTTCTTCATTCCCATATCCAATAAAAAATGGACTTGTTATATATCTCTTCAATTAGAGAAACCTACTAATTTTATTGAAATTTTGAATAAAAGGATAAGGCCAATAATAATACAAAAGAATTGAAGTCTTAAACCAAGGAATGAAATAAATCTTCCAAGACAAATTTAAAATTAGGTAATGAATCCAAACACCCTTCATATAAGAAACAATAATCATCAAATGATCAGACTAAGTAGTCTAATACTAGTAATTGGTGCTTAATTCACAATTTTAGTAGTCATTCCAATGAATAATGTAAAACTAAGAATATTCTTCTAGCATAAATTGAAGTAATAGGTACAGACACAACATAATTAGATAAAGGTAAGTAGATCATGGATTATGAGCCTATCACAATGGTAGGTATTAAAAATATTTCTTATAACCCTATAAAAAAATGGGAAGCAAAAATATTGCTCCTTTCTCAAATATGGATCCATGATTAACCAATACACTTCATTATTGATAATGGAAGTTAGAAGAATTTAATTTCTCCTAAACCAGTTTGCAAATTTAAATTTCCATTGATGCCTCACCCAAAATCATACTCAATTAGATGTTTTAGTGTGGGATATAATAAATTCATTACTTAGTAGTCCTAATCAGTGTAAAAAATTATTCATTTTAAAGATAAAATCCTTTGTGACATCATTTCATTAGAGGTATGTGATGTTTTACTTGGTCAACCAATATAATTGACATGTAGTCTATGAGGCAAATCTTATAAATGTTGTTATAGATGTTGGTGATATGAGATATTGCATAGGTCAATTAGTACCTAATCTATCACTCATTAGTAATAAGTACCTAATTCATCTAGTAAAAAAATTATGATTTTGATGGTAATATTTGAACATTTAAAATTCCTTTGAACACCAATTTATACTAAAATATCTCTAACCATAACAATAAAATCCTTATAGTTAAATCTCAAGTTGGTAACATATAAATATTTATTCCATCTACAAAATAAAGTGACTATTCATTATGAAATGAAACAAAATATTGATTTTATCTTGAGAATACTTATACTTAATAATTCTTTACACCAAACATAATTTTTGGAAAATGAAGAAATCAAGCAACAAATTGACAAACTTGTTGATAAAAGACATATGACACCTAAATATTTACCTCATGAAAACATAATTATATTTTCACCAAATGAAGATGATATATATAGGTTTACATTGATTACATAACTCTTAACAATATCATAGTGAAGAATTTCTATCCTTTTCCAAGGATCAATTACGTACTAGACTAGATCTGTGATGCAAAATACTTTGCTAAAATGATACTAAGTCTAGGTATCATCAAATTAAATTTGAAACTAAAAATGTATGGAATAAAACATTAAAGGCCAAAAGAGATTTGTTTTAATGGCTATTCATACCCTTCAGTCTGACCAACACACTAGCTACATTCATGTGGACAATGAACTACATTATCAATCCACTCACTACTTCATTTGTTGTAGTCTACCTTGATGACATCGATTTTATTCACTCAAAAATCCTCTTTCAAAATCACTCATGAGATTAATTTCCTAGAAATAAAAGTAGAAGATAATGTATGGGACAAATTGTCCCCTCATTTATTTTAGGATTGATGTTGGTTTAATCTAGGGACCAAACAATTTAAGCAAATTTACTCTAAGAGTAGTAATTTCTACCACCTAAGGCTTAATGTATATTTGATAATACTTAAAATTATTATTATCTAATTGAACTTGATTCTTTATTTATATTGAGCATGAATTTACCAATTTTAAAAATTGGTGAGAGTGTTTTAGTTCCAAACAATAAATTAAAAAAGAGGGGAAAGTAGAGCATAAAAAAAAATTATTATGTATCTAGGGATATGATATATTAATGTATATGGATTTATGGATATGTCTACATGTGGAACACATCCCCCTTAGTTATATGGATCTAATATACTAGGATAATTTAGTAACTTGTAGAATTAGTACATTGGGTAATGGTCATCCTACATTGGGATTAAGAGGTTACGCATCCATTTTTGGTAGGATAGAGGTATATATAAAGGAGATTATTATTGTAAAGTAATAAAGTAACCTTTGAGTATTTTATTTTAATATGATATTAGAATTTTTCCCCTTAATGAGATATTATGGAATTATTCTTTCATAAAGAAGTATTGTATGGTGTTGCCCTACCATAATATTTTCCCATTATTTGTAATCTATTTGACCCAAGATTTAGAAGAGATAAAAAACAAAGGTTAATGAAAAACCCTAAAATTTTCATAACTCATGTGAAACTGATTAAAATAGTTCCATATTTTGATTGTAGATTCCCCTTATGGTAGTGTAATTTTAATAATTTTTTTGGTAAAAAATCCAATACTTTCACCCTATAGAGTGAATCTATGAGAAATTATGAAATTGTAGAAACTCATTAGAAACAATGATAATCATCATCATCATCATCATCATCATCATCACCATCACCATCACCATCACCATCACCATCACCATCACCATCATCATCATCATCATCATCATCATCATCATCATCATCATCATCATCACCATCACCATCACCATCACCATCACCATCACCATCATCATCATCATCATCATCATCATCATCATCATGCTTTGTTTCTTTTTATTCATTATCATCTGTATGTTCTTCCTCATTTACCTCATTTTCTTCCACTATTTTTTATTCTTCATCACTGGCATCATAATTATTTTCTTCCTAATCTTATTCTTCATTCTCTTTTTATTTTATATCCTATCAATCTAACAAAACATGTTACATTTCTTCCCATGAAAAACATCATTGTGTGAAGCTCAATTGTTTTAACCAATGTTGTGAAAGTCTAGACAAAAAAAGAGATATGCTCATTTACCAAAAAAAATCATTAAATTATCTCCCCTTAAAAAAGAGGTACCATTATTTAGCATCAATATATTCATTCCCTCAAAATTCCTTAAATTCCATTATTCACACAAATTAGGGTTAATGAAAAAAACCTTAGAATCTCAATAAATCATGAAAATTATATCTAAACAATCTAAAATTTTGGTTGTATCTCATCTATAATATATTTCAAATTCAATAAACATTTGGTGTAAAAATTCAAAAAAAATTGGCCTATAAAATGAATCTATGAAAAGTCATAAAATTACAATAAATCACTCAAAATGTTTCAAAAGATTCTAAAATATTTACTGATACATTATCAGTAAAAAATTTAAATAAATGTTCATTATATTTTTCTAGATATAGTGAATTTATTATAAACACTAAAATAATAATAACTCCCTCAAAATTGATCACAAAACTTTGTTTTTTTTACATTCACTTCCTTAAAATATTCTATATCTCCAGTGAAAAATTTGTGTAAAAATGCATAGTTGATTGCAAGATATTAATGATTCTATAAAACTAAGGTTTTATCCCACAGAAATTGCCCAAATTGAAGCTGATACCACTGTTTATGATCCACACTTATAATATTTGGAAATAATGTATAATATAATGTAGATCAACACAAAATCATAGATAATGGTGGGCCAATATACCCAAATATTCAATATATGTAGAAATAAAATATCCTTAAGGTAAGACAACACCATACAATACTCCTTTACAAAGGAATGACTCCACAATGTCTCTTTGAGGGGACAAACTCGAATATACTCTTACAATAAAAGACTCAATTCTTACTTTATTCCTTTACAATGATAATCATCTCCTTTATATATAACTAACAATGGATGTGTAACCTCTTAATCCCATTGTAGATCAACCATTAACCAATGAATTAATTCCACAAGATACTCAATTATCTTAATATATTGGACCCATATAGCTAAATAAGGGTATGTGTGCCACATGTTAGCATCTCTATCAAACCATATACATTAATATATCATACTCCTAGGTACATAATGATTTCTACTCAATAGAATGCCAATTCTTGAGATCTAAAGTATGCCAAGTCACATTTATACAACCATGTGCCTATTTCAACAATTAAACAAAATTTTATCCAATTATTGGGAAAATTTCTAAGAGACACCACTACAAATATTCAACTTGTACGTTCCTCACTGAAGACAAACACATAAAATATTTATGGTGAAAACACACAAATATTTCGAAACACTTTATAACTAAAAACACATAAAGTGTAGTGTTCAGACGTAAACTAAAAATAAATTGTAAATTAAAACATTAACATAAACTTAATCTAATTTATATATTCATATTTATATATAAATCATAAAATAATTCCTTTTATACAAACATAGACTCAAAACTACAAATTATGGATAACATTCCTAAGGCAGAAGACAAAGTCAAACAAGTAGAGATTCTATTACAATTTTTATAGAGTTTCATTACACAAAAATATCAACTATTTTTACAACATATATCAATCCTTAAATATAAAATATCAAACCTTTGGGCCATAAATTATCCAAATATAAAGTGGTTTTAACAATTGAATGGCCATCAATTCAATTGGACATAAATTCATTAAAGATCATTCTTAACCCCAAAACCACTAATACATAGTCACGCTTGATTGATTTTAAAGTTTAATTATTGGGTTTGTATGTCATTAAAATTCTCTTGGAATTACAATTCTTTATACATTATTCAATAATTAACATGCCTCATAAAGTTTATCTTTTGTCTCATATACTCTTGGTCTATTTCAACTGCGCACACTACACTCACAATTAATGCCATAGCCAAATTTATCTTGAATTCTCTCATTTTATGTCAATTATGGGATGACTTTTATGTCTCATGATCAATTATATTAGTGAGAAATCAACTACAACCTATCTATATAGTCATATTAGACACACAATCCTTTTTTAGTTTTGATAACCTTGACAACTCAAATGGATGTCAATTTTAGGCCCATGCTTTTCTATAGTGACTCACCAACTTATTAGTCCAGCAGGATCCACCTTGGCCTCTATATTAAATGTTACTACCATTTTATAGTCTTTTCATCTCTCTTATTCTACACCAATCATCACTTCATGTTATCAATCATACTTCTTAGCCTTGGGTCTCATCTCCACATATCTTCCATTCAACCATCCACTCGTTTGAGCCATTGATTTAAAAGTTATTGGTCCCAACTCATAGGATGATTCCACATGGCATCATCTTAAGATCTCTGGCCTTTGGGATCTTTTGACTATGCCTTGGATATAATGTAATGAGATCATACCATGCAATGCAATCTCACTCAGTTAGAGTTTAAAATGTACTAAAACTACACATATCACCTTAGGATTATGGAATAACAATATGTTACCATATGTTGACATAGTGCTAAATTATAAATCCAAAAGGTTTGCTTAATGATTTTTCACCTAGGGTAGTGATTTACTAGGATCATGACATGTGGTAACATCTTAGGGATATAGAGAGTTGAAGCCTTTCAGGTGAATTTGAATTACTTAAGTCATGCAAAGTAACAAAAATATGCCACATGGTTCCAAGAATATTTTAAAGAATCAACTAATCTAAAATCTCTCAGGTGCTTGAGTGAATAGGATCATGCAACATAACATGATCCTAACCAATCAGAGGGCCCAAATGAGAAGATCATGTGTAGAAAAATATAACGAAAATGCATTAATAGATTAGTTTAAAAGAAGTTAAAATTGACTAAGGTAGGGAAGGAGACTCAAATTTAGCAAAAATAAAATACTTAAACGTACAAAAAATAAAATGATTAAAACTCAAATTTAGGTTGAACAAATGTCACTTTTAAATAGAATGAACAAATTCCAAGGGTAATGCATGATTTTAAAAGACATGATTTTTATATATATCAAATCCTAAGTCCACAAATTAAATCAAGTTAAAGGAATCACATTAGAACTTAGATATATTATCAAGGTCCAAAGTATGAATAATTTGAAGGATGTGGATAAATAAAGGGTTCATCAACTTTAATATTAATTTTATCCAAAGACTAAGACCTTTTTAAGTTTAAATTATAGACACAACATGTTTACAACCTTTATGAGAAGATGGGTAAGTAGAGATAGATCAATATCATTCTAACCATTTATAATATTGTAGTCTATAACCTTAACATGTAAATAAATGAGATGCCATTAAGCCAAAAAACTAAGGTGAGAATAATATTTAGAAGATTTGAATACACTTGATATTTAGAAATAGGATAGTGTATCTTGAAAAATAAAGAGAAAAAACCAACCATTCTGAATTAAGAAGGTTCCCAATTGAAGTACTAAATATGGGGTGTGTTGGTCACAACAAATACTGACTTCTGTGGGGAAAATGTTATTGAATTTAAAAACTAGGCTACAATTTTTGTTCTTGAACACAAAATATTGTAGAAGTAACCCCTTAAGCATGGTTATAAAAGTGAAGGAACTAAAGTCTACCACAAAAAGAGACATACTAATCTAAATATCCATTAGAAGACCATTAATGCATGAAGTGATTAATTTTTCTTTTACCAATCTTTGAAATTTCATGAAAATTTTAAACCTATCTTAAACAACCAAAATTTCTAAGGAAGAATTCAGTTATTTGGCTTAGATGGGAATTAAACAAGCATTACTTTAATACTATCTAGACATATATAACAATTATAGAGATGCCTTTTGTCCCATTCAAGGCCTTACTCCATTGCCAACCAAGTTGGAAACCCTATGGTGGAGGTTTCTTGAATCACCCTTTTGAGGAATGAATTTGGATTTTGTATTTTATTCAATTTCCTTTGTGTTAGAAGAGGTTCATAAAAAATATAGAATATGTTAATTAAAAAGATATATTATGCATTTAATAACAAAAAATAATAATTGTCTATAATTTAGACTGAAAACAATTCATTAAACACTAAATCAATCTCATTATATGAAGACATGTAAAACTAATGTATACAGAATAATCGATATAAGCTATATGAATAAAAAATTAAAACATCCATAATGTTCACTGTGCACAAATCATAAATAAGAGATACATAGGAAACCCATTCAAAATATTTTTTTAATCTCTATCACATACAAAACCATTGTCAATTATAATCAGGTGTTATTTATAAAGGTTTTACAAAGCGTTGTCTCTTTATGTTCAAAACCATTACTATGTTTAAAAAAGGGCTCTTCGTATACTGAGGTAAAATAATATTCTATAAAAGGTCAAATATATATAAAATATTATAAAAAATACAAAATAGATCAATTTTCACTCATTTTCATCAACTATACTTTGTAATTTTAGTAGGCCCTATTCCATGCTCAACACTTTCCTAGACATAATTTTTTGTCTCAAGACAAGGTCATATAAAATACTCTAGTCTGAAGCTAAAGGAATGAGATAGAAACAAGAGTTATGATTATTATTCTAGGTTTATTTATTAATAAGTTTCACCCTTTACACAATACTTAGTCATCCTTTCAGTTTTTCAAGTAATTAGCATACTAGCCTATCTCCCTTTCAGGTTTTCAATAGATTAGCATAACTAGGTGACCACCCTTTAGAGGTTTTCAACCATCTTGTACCTACTCCTAAATCTTAAGGATAGTTAAAAAATTTTGGAAAATTTGATAAAAATTCAAAATTGGAGTGCATATCACCTATTGGGTAGGTGGTGGTGGTTGTGTAGTAGGCTACTATTGTGTTGGTTTTACTTGCACTATCACTGAATCACATATTTGCATAGAATCAAGTGGTGGAATTTATTTCTACTAGGTTTCTAATTTTGGCTTCACAAATATCTTCTTTTTTTATAGGACCTTATAGATTTACTATTATGGATTTGATTTAGGCTTATCCACAAGTTGGCCAATGAAGGGATCAATATGGGAAAGCTCTTGTTTAAGCATCTTCTAGTATGTTAGCACTTCCCACACCAACCTAAGCATTATGAACAATAGGATCTGAATTACCATAAATTTATGCACATATTCATATTCTATGATAGTAACCAGTGCTTTAGAATTCGATACCTTGAGATTGATATCCAAAACCAACTCATCTAGTCGATCCACATGCCTTTGAGTTTGTACTCCAACAAACTTAGTATGCAAAGTCTCATTATGCCAAGCCTAAATTTTTTTCATGGTGGTATCCCATGAATCAAATAATTTGTTGAGGGTGTATCTCATTTATCATAAGTAGTTTTTTGATCATTCACTATAGTTTTGGCTTTGTCTGCTATTGAAAACTTTGATTGAATGGTAACTAATGATTTATTAAGTTATTAAATCTCTCATATATTTTGATCAAATAATTTTTTGAGGGTGTATCTCATTGTATCATAAGTAGTTTTTCGATCATTCACTATATTTTTGGCTTTGTCTGCTATTGCGAACTTTGATTGAGTGGTAAATAATGATTTATTAAGTTATTAACATCCATTTTGATATATATTTTACTTGTTGGATAGTGGTATCCAAAACTTTCTCATATTCCTTGAGAACTTAATAAATTTCCTCCATCTATAATTTTATATTCTACTCATGTGCTCGTAGTGCTTGTATGTGTTGCACAACCATCTAGTCCTTTGTGAGTTGATTTAATAAATTTATGAGTTATTTTTATTTAGACATCACTTAGTCATCTATAAATTGTGTAATAAGTATGGGACAACTATTATTAATTATTTTACACACATTTTTGAGCTATCATCTCAATTCTAGATCATCACCTCCCAACTAGAAGTCAATGGCAATTGGGAAACATCCAAAGATGTTTCAAATGTAGTGGTAGAAAGTTCCATGGATGTGGTTGGAATAATTACATGAGCTGATGTAAATTGGTCCAAAATAATAAATAAGATGGTACCCTAGGTCGATGATGTGGGAACATCCCATAACCACTAGCTAGTGATTTGAGGTTTCAGCTATGAAGAATCCTCCTATGTACCTCTTTGTGTTAGTTTATGTTATTTTGTGCACTCAAATTCATCCTTAGATTTAGCCTCTTTTAATTTTTGGCCTTTAGTCTTATCCTTAGTATCCACCTCAGCTTTGGCTTTGGATTATATATTTAACTTAGCTTTAGTTTTGGCTTTAGCTTCCACCTCAACCCTAGCTTGAACTTTTGCATTAGTCTTAGCCTTGGCCTCAGCTTCAACTTTTGCTTTATCTTTGGTTGCTTGTTATTTGGAGGTGCACTTGAATTGTTTGTCTTTAATTCACTACTCTTCTTTGTATTTTTTTTTTAAATCTTTTTGAGCCTTTACTTATGTTGTTACTTCTTCATACTTTTATCCTGTAGCCTACGCTTCTTGATATTTTCATGCTACCTCTTATTGCTCTTTTTTATTCACCCTCATTTTTTTAGCTCATTTATTTCAAGAGTCTACTTCCTTAGTTTGTTTATTTATAGCTTCTAATTATTTAACTCTTTTCCTTTGATCCTTTAATTCATTATCTTGTTTTTGGTGCACTTATTTCACATTTTATTGTTGGTGTTGCTCTTCTTTTGTAGCTACTTCTTTCTTGAATTGTTCTTTCATTGTAGTTTCCTTTCATTTTGATTATTTCCTCTTTCTCTTTTTCTCTTCATTTTTCTATTTCTACTCATCCTTATTTTTATCCTCCTTTAGAGCCTCTAGTTCTTACATAACTTCTATTTATGGCTATAACTATAAAAAGCTAGTCTCTTTAGGTTCTTCTATAGGGGCTAGTGAGTCCAGTGGTGTCATTGATTACAAATATTATAGAATGGAGGATTTAACCATATTAATATTACTAATTAAAACCTTCTTCCTAGATGTAGGAGGGAGAGTGAAGCTCTTCCTTTGATTCCATGTTGCCTAGCCTTGGGGCTATGTTTGTACTTCTGGCACTTGTTGTGTTCCTCTTTCTTTTGTTAGTTCTCCAAAAGATACCATTATCTCTTTTAATTTGGGGGATGGTCTTGCTAAATGATGAGTCACTATTTTACAAAACAAGGGTGGAGGTGGACTCTCTTGTATATACTATTCTTCTTGGCACTCAATAGAATATCTTAGAGTTGGATCTCTATGGAATATTTTGGCCTTTAACTTTTATCAAGATACTTACTACCCTATAGTGTCAATAATGAAAGAGGGGTGAGGTTGATTGATGTTGACCCAAAGGTCTTGCCTTACCTAATTACATAATTCGTAGGTGCACACTAATTTCTAGAATAATAATTATTTTACATCTTCATACTCATAATTATTATCACCAATGTTTTTTAGTATAGACTATAAAACTTCCTACTCCTTCACTCCTAACTCTACCAAGTCACACTAACCTGGTATCTTTGAAACATTTGGACTGTCTAACTAGGAATTTTATTAACAAGTTACTTTCTTTGAAAGTGGTGGTGAGGCTATCCATGATAGTACTTTTCTCTTTCCTTTGTCATGTTTTGATGGAGCTATTAATGGTTGCAGTGGAGCCTATGGTTGCACTTTCAATTGTGCTTGTGTTTATTTAGGCATGGACTATTTTCCACCTAAATGCATGGAAAATAGAGGATGCATTGACCTCATAGATAGGTATTTTTTTTGCCAAACATCTACCTATGCATCCAATATAGTGATGAATAATGGAAATAAAGTCACAATTAGATTAACTAACTTATGCACTTTGATTTAGACTCTATTGTGCAATTTAGTAACTGATGCATGTTTTCATACATATTTCAAGACATCTTCGGATATTATTAGTGTTAGGTTGTGGAGCTAAAAGCTTCACTGATGCAAATATAGGAGGAGGTTTCAGGAAGGTTGCTGAGTGTTACAGACGTCGGCGTTGGTCAGGCCAACCGACATCGACAGGATTAGACAAGAAGGCAACCAATGTCAGTCAGAAGTCGGCCAGCGTCAGCACCCCCCAGATAGATAGGGACTGACGTCGGTCACCTGTGTGGTTCAAGCTATGAATGTTACGGTTAGTTAGCTAATGAACCAAGTGTTTTCATGTCAAGATCCAAATTTAGACTAGAAACTGTGGATCTAATTATTGTAATTAGATGTCTAATTATTGTTTACATGAGATCTATTTAAGAGACTCATTGGTTGTATTATAAAAGTGTGCTAGAGAGTAAGAGAGAAAAATAATCTCCTTCAGAGAGAGGAGAGCATTGGTGTGTTCCTCTTAGTGCCATAGTACCAAGTGTGGGTGCTGGATTGGAGAATCAACAGGGTTCTTCATGTATGTATGATCTTGGTCATCAGCTAAGCATGGCTACTTTAGGAGATCTACATGGTAAGTAAGATCATTGATCTGTAAGTGTATGTGTGTGCAAGGTCTAAGGTTCATAGGTGTGCAAGATTAGATAGGACAGCAACACAACAGGGAGCAGAATCAGGCAAGATCTACTTGGAGTACAGTGTGTACTCAGAAAGAGAGCAAAGAGGAAGGTAAGGAAGATCCTTCCATAAGTAAGATTAGATTTAGTTGCAGGTTGTTGCAGGTTTAGGGGAGATCTACTTGAAGTCTTTTTGTGTACTTGTGGAGTGCGTGGAGCACTTGTGGAGTGTGTGGAGCACAGGTGTACTGGTAGTAGTGGATACTGGCTGGTTGGAGGTGAACACCAAATCTATGTTTGAGTTGTGTGTTGGGACCTAAGAGAGAGAGCTTTGAGGGAAGATTTACCGTTTATGCCCTAGAGGTGTGGGAGTCCTAGAGGTGTGTAAGGAAGAAGAATTGTGGCAGCCTTCTTTATTGTATTTCCTTCTGAAAGAGTTTTAATACAAGTTGTGTATTGTCTCTCATATTCTGTATTATTTTTAAATTCTAGTTACTTGTGTATTCTGGTTAATTTCTGCATGTTAAGTTGCTTGGTAATCAATTGTCTGCTTACATTATTTTTTCCAACACGTGGTATCAGAGCTAAGGTTACAGGGAGTAGGTTTTGTGTTTGGTTATAGGTCACTCTCAGGGGGTTCTGATTGAGTGGGAGTAGAGCAATGGTAGAAGAAAGTAAGCTAAGAATGGAGGAGTTGAAAAGCATAGATGGTCACTTATGATCCTATGGAAAGAAAGAGTAGGGAAAAGAATATTATTGGTTGGTAGCAGATCAGCATGAAGGAACTGAAGATGCAGATGTTGCAGGTGTTGTTGCATAAGATGCTCTAGGAGGTTTCTTGGATAAATTTGAATCTTGGATAATAGATTATGTTGTCTCTTTCCATGCAGCCCCAAGGAGAGGAGCTGGTGAGCCTTGTCAAAGAACTGGCAAAGGGGAAGTGAAGATGAAATTATAGGTGGCCGACACATGGGTGTTGAAGGAGGTCATGCAGGTCTCAGGCTTGGATATGTGGCTAATTTCTTCAAGAAAGTTGGGTTATGAGAGATGCACAAGAACTCTCACAGCGGATGCACTTGAATTAGCTAGTGGTAAGAAAATAGGTACTCTTTATCTACTTGTTTATATTACTGATTCTTCTTCTGTTGTAGAGACGTGGCTTTGTAGGCTTGGTCACATGAGCAAGAAGGAGATGCATGTTCTTAAGAGGAAGACTGATATATTTGACATGCTTAAGAACTGGAAAGCCTTGGTGTTTATGGAGGAGATGGCAAATAGAGACTAGTGGATGGGGCTGGATACTTTTGAGTAGGGCAGTTTGGACATGGGTTTTGATTCAAAGGAGCTCGTGGGTAAAAAGTCATCACTCACAAGTGAACACAGGTACTGGCATCGGTCAGGGGGACCAACATCAGTAGTATGTAAGATCGACATCGGTCAGGAGGACTGATGTTAGCAACAGGAGACACTGACATTGGTAGGGTTGGTAGTCAGGACAGGTGCATGGGAACCGATGTCGATCAGATGTAGACTCTGTGGTGACTGAGGTCGGTCACTGTAATAGATTTTGAGCAGACAACAAGTTGTCAAGGAGTCTCAAACACCCATATGGAGGACTGAAGGTGGTAAGTAAGCTTCAAATTCATTGTTCCTCTTCTTTATACTAGTTGCTGACTATAGAGCAGGAAGGATCCAGGAAATAGTGGGAGCATGGTAGGAATAGTATGCAGAACCAAGTAGGAGATTTGGTAGGGTTGCCAGCCAGTATGAAGCATAGAGATGAATGGATACCTTAGTTGAAGAATGGAGAGAACGGACACGTGAGATGGAAGACCAAGTCATATGGTCTTGAGGAAGCTGCAAGACAGTGGTACAGGTTTTGATAGGTGGATGACAAAGCATGGCTTTAGTCAATGTCAGGGTAACTGTTGTGGTTTGTCTTACCAGGGGGATGATGGTCATGACATTATCCTGTTACTGTATGTGGATGGTATGTTTGCTAGCAGGTTTGTACATACAGGGTTTTGCTGAGCTAAGGGTAAGATTAGTTTAGTGGTTTGCTATGAAGGATTTGGAACAACAAAATTCTTTGGCATGGGAGACATGGGAGATCACAGGTTGATTTTGTCTCATAGTGGGAGCTGATGTGAATTAGGTGTTGGCAAGGTTCATTACGCAGGATGTAAAATCAAAGCACACCAAGGGCTAGATAGTTTAGTGTCTGAAATCACATGAGGTCTGGTATAGACCTAAGTTTTCCCAAGTAGTGGGAGCTATCAGAGAGTTAGGAGCCAATTTGGGGAAGTGGGTTCTCAGGGATGTGAGAGGGACCAGCAGTAGGGATACATGTTATGCAGGGTCAAGACTTCACTACATGGGTTTGTAGGTTCAGATGTGGTAGGGTACTCGAATGAAAGGAGATGCACCATAGGTTGTGTGGTGGTTGGTCTTTAGGGTTGATTTTGAAGAGGGATACAAGCCAAGAAATAGATTAGATGGGGTACAGGTACAGGTACAATGTAGCTATTTATCTCTAAGTGGGAGATTATTAGGTTATGGAGCTAAAAGCTTCATTGATGCAAACAAAGGAGGAGGTTTTTGGAAGGTTGCTAAGTGTTACAGATGTCGGTGTCGGTCAGGCCAACCGATGTTAGCAGGATCGGACAAGAAGGCAATCGACGTCAGTCAGAAGTTGGTCGGTGTCAGCACCCCCCAGGTAGATAGGGACCAACATCGATCACTTGTGTGGTTTGAGCTGTGAATGTTATAGGTAGTTAGCTAACGAACCAAGTGTTAGCTTGTCAAGAGCCAAATTTAGACTAGAAGCTGTGGATCTAATTATTGTAATTAAATGTCTAATTATTGTTTGCATGAGATCTATTTAAGAAACTCATTAGTTGTATTATAAAAGTGTGCTAGAGAGTAAGAGAGAAAAATAAGATCCTTCAGAGAGAGGAGAGCATTGGTGTGTTCCTCTTAGTGCCACAGTACCAAGTGTGGGTGTTGGATTGGAGAATCAACAGGGTTCTTCATGTATGTATGATCTTGGTCATCAGGTGAGCATGGCTACTTTAGGAGATCTACATGGTAAGTAAGACCATTGATCTATAGGTGTGTGTGTGTGCAAGGTCTAAGGTTCACAGGTGTGTAGAACTAGATTGATTTGCAAGTGTACAAGATTAGATAGGACAGCAACACAACAGGGAGCAGAATCAGGCAGGATCTACTTGGAGTATAGTGTGTACTCAGAAAGAGAGCAAAGAGGAAGGCAAGGAAGATCCTTCCATAAGTAAGATCAGATTGACTTGTAGGTTGTTGCAGGTTTAGGGGAGATCTACTTGAAGTATGTTTGTGTACTTGTGGAGTGCATGGGGCACTTGTGGAGTGCATGGAGCATAGGTGTACTAGTAGTAGTGGATACTGGCTGGTTGGAGGTGAACACCAACTCTGTGTTTGAGTTGTGTGTTGGGACCTAAGAGAGAGAGCTTTGAGGGAAGATTTACTATTTATGCCCTAGAGGTGTGGGAGTCCTAGAGGTGTGTAAGGAAGAAGAACTGTGGCAGCCTTCTTTGTTGTATTTCCTTCTGAAAGAGTTTTAATACAAGTTGTGTATTGTCTCTCATATTCTGTGTTATTTTTGAATTCTAGTTACTTGTGTATTCTGGTTAATTTCCACATGTTAAGTTTCTTGGTAATCAATTGTGTGCTTCTGTTATTTTTCCCAACAATTAGATGAAAATTTATCAAGGTTATTGCCTCAATCCACCATGTGTTACATATCCATAGTTACTCATAACATTGCCTAGTTTTGGTCCACACAATGTTTGCAAATTTGGTAGTAAGCTAAAAATATGTAGCCAAGTTAACTGATCCATCTAGTGATTTTAATTATATGAATCAAAATAATCATGACCAAATACTAATATTAGAATTATTCAGAGGTTTTTTTTATTATATTCTCAATATTGGTGGTTAGCTATGAGGCTAGAAACTCAGGCTAGCTGAAGTCTTTATGTAGGTGTATCATGTGATATGAATATTTGTAATGTCTTTTGTCGCTTACTTATTTTATTTTATTGTTTTCCAAAACCTTTTGGTAATTAATTCAAATAAATTCACACTTAATCATCATCTATTAAGTCAATTATTATCCCTCTACCTTCCATTGTCATATATTTCTCCTTGATGTCAAAATGAATTAGTGGAGTGGTGAACTTGTAAGGGAGAAAATATTTTCTATGAGATGGGAGGCCTATTTCTCATGCCATAGTCAAAGGATTGATCTAGATTGTATCATCTTGAGATAATTAAATATCCCCTTTATTATACCTACTTAGAAGAGTGAGCATTACCTCATTTAGTTATCTAAATGTAAGTAGTTTGATTAGTCTTTCTATATATGAGCCTTGTAGTGGATGTCGGAGCATTAGGGATCCTACTTATGCAACTTATTGTGTCAAGAACTAATAGAGTACCTTATAGTTTATCAATGAACTCTAAATAATTTATGTCATTATATTCAATTTTCCTTAGGCCTAAGCTAATCCCCATTTCCTCTTTCTAAGAATCAATCAGTGGGATCAATAATTAAGATCGATATATGGTTGTTGGTGTGGGATGGTTCAAACACTTCCTTTACTGGGTATGTCTTGGTTGAATAATGTGTTCATAGATGGTTTTTCTGAATGTAGATCATAATATTTTCTTGGTACTAGAAGTGTGTAATGTCTTTGTGTTGTTTATGACCTTTGTTATATAATTCTACTGCTCAAATTTATGTAGCCAACTAGTTTAAATGAGTTGAAATGATTACACATGAGTTTACCTCCCCAATTAATATCAATCAGCTTCTATTTGATATGAAAATTACCATTTTTCCATATAATTTATTTGATACATTCCTTATTAGGTAGTTGATGTGACTCAACATCCTTTCATCTATCTCATTTATTTTATGAACCCACATGTCATGCTATCATGTGATCTACTTCAAGAAAGATGCAATTTGTTCAAGAAAATTATCATTAATGGTATTAAATGACCATTCTCCATCCTTTTAATGTACCTATCCTATCAAAACCATCTTCCTTGGGTTATTTGATTACCATAGTATAGTTATTTCTAGATGTCCTTCCTTCAATCTATCTATGGGAGTCAATTTTAGCTTGTGATGCTTACTCTTCAAGATTTATTTTGATGTTTTGTGATCCAAATATCACATTGTAAAAAAATTATAACCCTAAAAACAAATAAAATAAAAAAACATTAAACAAAAACCCTAATCTACGTGGTGCTAGTTGGAACCCTCTTTTCGTAATAGTAAGAATGATCAAGACTAATGATGATAAGGTTTAAGATTAAAACCATTAAAATATTCTAGTAATATGGTTACCTATATATATTTTAACACAATGGTATCTTGTTTTTAGAATTCATGAATAATTTAGGGTCCCTTCCATATAATGCATATATTTCCCAAGAATTCTTTTAAACTTACTATCATACAGTAGTACCACTTATTATAGATGAAATTTCTTATATCACAAATTGTGATCATGTCATGCCTTCTAGCTTAACTTGTTGATATATTGTGTCCAATATTCCCTTTGTCAAATTTATTCCATTTTAACTAAGTCCATTAATCATTGCTTCAAGGAGTCTTGGTCACCTAGCCTCATAACCACTACAATACATAGATTTGAAACAATGTAATCCACAAGCATTAATACCTCAAGACCTATATGAGCTAAAATGTAGTGAATCCTATGACACACTTGTAATTTGTTTTATATGCCAAAAATATTGTAAGAATGTGATCTTCCCAATTTTACCTATGCACATTACATATTTTCATTACCATTTTCCCCAATAATTTCTTTGATGCTTCAACTTGTCCTTTTGCTTGAGGGTAATAATCCATACTCTTGTGGTGTGAGATCATAAAATCCTCAATGAGATTATTGAGAAAATTAGTTACTATGTCACTAAATAGATTTATTGAACATCCAAATTATGTCATAATGTTTTCATATAATAATTTGGTAGCATCATTTACATCATAACTTAGGGTTTAGCAGCCTCTACCCATTTGGTGAAGTAATCCATCATGGTAATAATGTACAACACATGAATTTGTTTACTTGGGGGACTTATAGGTCTAATAAAATCAATTCCACATTATTCAAATGGTTATTTTTCAAGAATTGGGACCAAATGCATATCATCATGCTGATTTGGATTTCCCATTTACTAACACACATTGTAATGCTTTAATACACTATGCATATCCTGAAACAAAGTTGACCACCAAAGATAACTCTAAATATATTTTTTATTTCAGTGGATTTGCTTGCAAATTGACCTCCTAGAATTCACTTATGTGATTCTTGAATAAGTTAGTGGTTTTTCATGTTCTAATGTTACTTTGCACAACATATCATCTTAACTAATATTGTACATAAATCCAATGATGAGACTATATGCAATAGCTTAGGTGACCATTTGATTTTTATCCCTTTCCATATAATGCATATTGAAAGTTTCTTTCTCCAAAAAATTTATAATGTCCTTCATTTCATCATAGATTATAGTAGCCCTAAATAAGTGTGTATCTTAGGACTCATCCTCTATTTATTTTATTTATTCACTATTTAACAACTGTCTTAAGTGATCTAGTTTGACATTTTCTTGACCTAGCTTTATATAGATTCAAAATTGAAACTCTTGAAACATCATGATCCACCTAGAGATCCATCTTCCCAAAATTGGCTTGTTAACCAGATATTGGAATGCCTGGTGGTCTGTAAAAATCACAAATTGTGTGGCTAATATATAATGTCAAAAATTTTACAATGAAAATACCATAGATAAGGCCTCTTTTTATGTAGTTGTATAGTTCATCTTTGCTACTGATAAATTCTTAATGGTATAATTTATGGGGTGATTTAACCCACCACTTTCTACCTACACTAAGATAACCCCTACTACAATAATAGAAGCATCTACGTGTACATGGAATGGATTCTTCCAACTAGGAATAATTAAAATAAATGTTATTACCAACATTTATTTAGGATTGATAAATGATACTTAGAATTCTAAGGTCCACTCAAACTTTGTATCCTTATGTAATAAGTTTTATATAGTATCTCCTATGACTTAGAAAGGTATGTAGTTCTATAGAGTGGGTTGGGGAAGGCATCCACACTATTATAATAATATTATCTTGGTTAACTAAAATTCCATCACTATATATAACATGGCTTAAAAGAATAATAAAAGGTGTGAAAATAATCACTTATTTAAATTCAGATAAATGCACAGAGCTTGACACCATTCTAGCATTAGTCACATTTTTGACATATGCTCTTTAAATAAGGAAATGCCAACCAAATAATCCAAATATACTTCCAATAAATCATGAATGAATTATTTAAATGTAATTACCAAAGATATTAAAGTTAAAGAGAAAAATATTATTGTATTATTTAAACTAAAATTCATTACCTTATATGCAAATGATCCCCATTTAGTTACAAAATTTGTCTTATCTTGGTCCCCTTATATGATCAGAATCTAACGGTACCAGTTGAATCCATCTATGAATGAGTACAATTCATGACATGTGGATAACTCAAGAACTTCATCTATGAATGGTATTGAAAAAGGATCATTGATGAAGGTGTCATAGAGTGCATGATAGTCTACATAAAATTGTATCTCCTCATATGTATTTGGTTACATTACTACAGGACTCACCCAATCTACTTTTTCAACTAGATAAATGATTCCTACTTCTTTCTTTGATTGAGCTCAACCTTTACTTTTATGTTCATATTGGTTTTTAACCTATATAGTTGATTTTTAATGGTTCGAGGACACTGGTTCAAATCTATGTGCATCTCCCCTGACAATAAAAGTAAACATTTTATTTCAAATAATTTGGCTAAGAAAACATTTTGATAGTCTTGTAGTAGTTTTAATACCTTCAATATTTGTTCATTCCCCCATTGATCTCCCATAATCACAAACTTAGGAATGGAATCTATTCCAAAGTTTTCTTCAATATTTTTAGGGGTTCTTGATAGACTTACTTAGATGTATTGGGTAGATCCTCTCAAAGAGGGCACTCCCTTTCCCACTCTAAAATGTTTAAGTTACATAGTATTTCCTCTTCAACTTTTTTTTCACTTTAGGTTGGTATTGGTTTGACTTTCCATTTCAATTCATAGAATCCTTATAATTATAGATCTACATCACCATCATTGGATTATATTAGCTTGTTTGTTATTCTATTACAAGTCTTAATAAGAGATTGTTTTTTATTAAGGTGGCATACTAGGGGCCAAACCCTATGCAGTCAAAAAAAGACAAGAAGGTAGGCAAACAAAAGATGCCAGCATAGGAACAATGGCACAGTTGAGAATAATAGTCAGAAGCAAAACATAAATAATGGAAAGACCAGAGTCAGAAAGGTCTTAACTACATAACTATTAAATTAACAAGATCATTAAGTTTCTCATTCTCCACATTGTCAACATTCCTAGAATTACCCACCACTTCCAACATAGACATATTCAGCAGAATTTTATTTTGAAGGCCTTTGGTGAAGATCTTCTCCAAATTTTGAATTTGGTCCTTCAAGGCCCCAATTTTAGTTTTCCAATTAGTCTCATTCTCTATGCCCTCACAAGCTTCCTCAACATGCATCTTCCCCTTATTGTGAGTAGTTTCCATAGTGTCAACACCTTGCTCTTTAGTGACCTCAAAAACTTGAAAAGCCTGTTTCCATCCAGTGTCCTCTAAAATTTCTTGTATTTCTAGCTCTTCAGACTCTTCTTCATGGGTTGCTTCTTCCGAAGCACTTTCTAAATAGTCAATCAGTCTAGCCTTTGGGGCTAGTTTGCTAGTGATCCACCCTAATCTGTGCACTCCAGAAGGGAAACCCTCCTTACTAATTTTGGGAGGCTTGTGACCTTTGCCACTTTGGCCCCCAATGGCCCTGCCTAGATTCCTTTGGGTCCCTTCCGTAGTCTCTTCAAAATTTTCTTCTTCTCCATCAACCTTCCTCTTCTTTCCCTTTTTGCTTGAAAAGGAGCTGAGGGTATTAATAGGGGTTTTATCAGGGGTGGAAAAAGGGGCATCATTGGTTTTGGTAGGAGCAGGGGAAACCCAGGATTCATCAATTACATCACCATACACTGGATTGGAGGGAATGTCTTCATTAACACCTCTGATATTCCTATTTGGCTCAAGGTCATGATGAAAAATGTAGAGATAGAAAATAAGCCCCTGGTGTAGGGGAATAGGTTTTATATCTGGCTTCTTGGCCATTTTGGCTCTCACCCTCAAGATAGACTGTTCTAAGGAGGAAATCAGGTAAAAAGGAAAGTTGATAATAGAATTGCATCTAAAATTATTTAGCAAAGGAATGTGGTAGTTATAAAACTTGGTATAACACCCCTTGAGAGTGAAGTACTTCATGAGAATGAAGCACACTCCATCCCATGGCTCTGAATGTTTGGCATGATCAAACCCTCCTTCATACGGGACGAGTTCTTCTCCTTCACCCAAAAATAGTTTGTGGCTAGCCATATCCATGATTTTGGTTTTCCTTTGGAGCTTTATACCCTGCATGGTCATTCTCATTTCCATAGAAATCACCTTTTCAGAGATTTCAAAGCTAATACCGCCCATAGTGACCCACCTATTCAACCAGGATCTCATGACCTACTTGGACAAATTTTCATCATAACCATTTAGCCTTTCCAAATATGGGTTGATACCTCTTTCTTTACAATAATGCTAGGCTAATGTATTGTCTTTAAATTCACAATAGGAGATAGGTTCAGTTTGAATATGGTCTCCCCCCATTCTATAATTATAAACCTAGCCAATGAAATTCCCAATTTTTGCCTTTAGCTTCGAACAAGTAGCTAGCCCTTGCTTTTGTTTGCGTTGAATGTAGATGTGAAGACTCATTTTACAAAATGCCCTGCCATGGTGATGTCTACTCCCATGCTTGAAAATAATTTCCCCTTGGTTTTCATGATGCAACCTACATGCCTCCACCTCATGATACAAAGAATTAATAATGATAATCAAGGAAATACTAAGGTTATCATTTTTTGAGATCCTCGATGGCCTTCTCCACATGGACCGCTTTCGAAAGCTATCTTAATAAGAGATTGTTCCTATTGAATGGCTTTGTAATTATGAAGCACTAGATTCAAATCATGACTTACATCCTATTGTGATGATGACTCTCTTGTATCTCCCAAATATTATACTCACCCATGACATAGAATGATTTTAAGTTTCTATAATGTATTGTATACCAAAGGGTTATCATCCTCAAACAAAAAAGTCTAAATAAAGTCTTGTTTCACTTATTCTCAATGTTTTGTCACTCTCCTACACTCTTGATGCATGTATTTGGTTGTTGGTAGTGGCACTAGTGTGTGGCTACAAATGTGAACCCAATACCTTATATTATATCCTTGCATAGTCAAGTTTAATAAAATAATAACACAAATTTACTGAATAAACTTATGAAATTATAAAATTTACACCCATGCACTAGTCCCTCTATTGATTGAGCAAAATTCATTTATAATTTAAGATAAATTGAATGACACAATACGTAATCACATCTAATTTTTATGCATAATCCATATATATTAAAAACGTAATTCAAAATGTAGTTAATCAATATCAATTTAACAAAATCAAGTATATAACCTTACATACGGTCGAGTGTGCATCTACAATCATTTTATCATCAACCTATCCCTGATATAAAATATACTAAACAAAAAGTTCCCCAATTTTTTTATATATAAAAGTATGCATAACACAGGGGTTTATAATCATGAGTATAATTTATACTTCTAGTTATTGAGATACACACACACACACACACACACGTGTGTGTGTGTGTGTGTGTGTCTCTGTGTGTGTGTGTGTGTGTGTGTGTGTGTGTGTGTGTGTGTGTGTGTGTAAATTTTTTCATAGGGTTTTAAAGGGTGACTATGTAGGTATACATTTATATATAACCATGTATTTGAAACTATCAAGATTTAATAGGTGATAATATGTAATACATTCTAATGTTATTTGTATAGGAAAATTGGAAGTTTGGGTTTCATTTGGGTTATGTTCCATTTTAGAGTCATATATATATATATATATATATATATATATATATATATATATATATATATATATATATATATATATATATATGTATGTATGTATGTATGTATGTATACATTTCTTCATAGGGTTTTAAAGGGTGACTATGTAGGTATACATTTATATATAACCATGTATTTGAAACTATCAAGCTTTAATAGGTCACAGTATGTAATACATTCTAATGTTATCTGTATAGGAAAATTGGAAGTTTGGGTTTCATTTGGTTTATGTTTCTTTTTAGAGCCAAATGAATATATATATATATATATATATATATATATTCATTTGGCTCTAAAAATGAACATAAACCAAATGAAACCCAAACTTCCAATTTTCCTATACAGATAAGATTAGAATGTATTACATATTATCACCTATTAAAGCTTGATAGTTTCAAATACATGGTTATATATAAATGTATACCTACATAGTCACCATTTAAGACCCTATGAAGAAATTTATACATACATAAATACATACATACATACATACATACATACATACATACATACATACATATATATATATATATATATATATATATATATAAGGTTTCACTATATATACACCTATTTTAGACTCTAGATATAAATAATGAATTTCATTATACAAAAGTGGGTCTGTGAATATATACATAAATAATTATATAGGTATATATATGGATAAAATTATTGAGTTATACATACATACATACATACATACATACATACATACATACATACATATATATATATGTGTGTGTGTGTGTGTGTGTGTCTGTGTGTGTGTGTGTGTGTGTGTGTGTGTGTGTGTGTGTGTGTGTGTGTGTGTGTGTGTGTGTGTGTGTGTGTGTGTGTGTGTGTGTGTGTATGTATGTATGTATGTATATATGTATGTATGTATAACTCAATAATTTTATCCATAAAAATACCTATATAAATATTTATGTATATATTAACAGACCCACTTTTATATAATGAAATTCATTATTTATATCTAGAGTCGAAAATAGGTTTATATACAGTGAAACCTAATATTTGTCCTAATTTACCAACCATATAAAAAATACCAAAATGAATATATACAAATTGATTCAAATATATAAGCTTGATCCATTGTGTATATATCCAACAAGTATTGCTTCCTAATATGGACATGGTTTTTCAAACTTGGTGAGGAGTTTAATATTTAATAAAGGCCTATAAAGTCATAGCATTTATATGGCTATACCAAAAAACCCTCAAGTTACCCTAAGTTTAATGTGGGTTTCTATGTAGGCCAAGCCTTCTATAGGGTTCCACATAGAACCCAATTATTCTAAGATTCAAACAAATAAACCTAGTAACCAAATTCAAAAACCCATTCAAATTACATAAGAATTTAATTAAATAACTAACTTGGTAAATGTTTGTATGCTAAATAAATCCAAACAAAATCTTTCTCCTTGCACTTGTTCACTACCTTATTCTCCTTTTATCTCCTCTTATCTATATGTCTTGAGCCATGTGTTATTCACATCTCCTATTATCTTCTTATTATCCTTTTTCCATCAACCTCATCACCACCATTTATGGCCACTTCAACTAACTAATAAATTCATGGAAAATGGTTCAATAGAACTCATATTATTCTTTTACCACCAAGAAAATACACATTAAAACTCCATGATTTTCCCAAATGATGTTTAACTCATTAAATGAGTGGTTAATAACCCTAATCACTCAAAACTTCCTTTCAGTTGATTAAAATAATCATAATATAATCCTTAAAATAATTGCATGCCATTCGACTTAAGATGTTTCCTCGTCCACTTTCAAATAAATAAAAGACAATAAAACCTTTATGTCATGCCATGCAACATCCATCAACTTAGTTGATTCATCCTTCCATGTTAAGTCAAACATTCAACTAACTTATAGATTGAATAGTATGATAATGTATTCAAAGTCCATAGTTTATGTTACCATGTCAACCACAAAACTCTTTGCAAGACATGATTTCTAATTAATTTATTCTTTTATAATGTCATATAAAATATTGTTATACATCTTTCAACATTATAATATAATGTTGTAATAATAAATTTTAATTGTTATTACCTGTATGATTTAGATCAATAACAATGAAATTTGTCTATACTTTTTAATGCCTACATGATATCAAAACATTACACTACACAACCATTCAATATAGGGAAATAAGGTAAGCATAACATAAATAATTTCACTTATTCAACCAAATAATTATGCCAAATACGATAAACTACATATGATCACTAAATTATGAAAATCACCTAAACAAATAATATGATCATTAATAGCAACTATATTTAATGAAATCATAAAAGAACATGGCATTCATTTTAACATAAAATTAAGCTTACTATAACTATCTATCAAATAATACACTTATCAAATATAAATGTGGTGTGTGCATGGGTTTTTGGATTCATTCTCTATCATCCCTCAATGTCTCCATCTAACCACCCTATCTAATGATGCTCTCCCTCCATCATGATCTAAGGGAAGAATTTATCCTACATCCACCTCATGACAATGGAGTTAATTAGCCCAAATCATCAATATATCCATAAAATAATGATTTATAACTAATCAAACATGATAAAAAAGTACATAATATAAAGGTACTACTAACTCATAACATATAATCATGTAAATTAAGAAACACAAACTATCCCATAATCAACATATGCCATCAAGCTTAATCAAATATTAGTTAATCAACTAATCAACCATAATAATCCATGGATTAAATAGGTTATTTAACTTAGAGAGAAATTAGGATGTGACATTCTTCCACCTAAATCTAGTTATCATCTCAATGACATTTATTCAAACATAAGTTATGAATTAAAAACATTATTCAACAAAGATTTATATAATATATAGTTGCAAATCAAGAGAAACAATGTTGAAAGAAGCACTTTGTCACCAAAAAAAAATTACCTATCTATTCTCTTTAGATTAGCATAGTTTTTTTGTCTATCATTGGTCTCGACTGATCTTTACTTTATTATCCTAACTTGCTATTCCATTTCTAAAAGTATTTTAGGTCCAAAGACTACCCTATCTTCCAATCTATCCCAACTAATTAGTGTTAAACACCTAATTCTATATAATGACTCAAATAAATCCATCTTCAATGTTGATTAGTATGATTTTTTGTAAGAGAAATCAAATAATGGAAGATACTCTTCCACTTGTATTTTTTATCCATGTAATACATATGAAGGAGATCACTCTATCTATCCATCAATTTTTGGGTGATATGTATTGTTACAATTCAATTGAGTACCTAGAGATGAATTAAGAGTTAAACAAAATATAGACATCATATTTAGATCATAATCCAAAATTATATTCTCTAAAAAACCATGAAATTAATGCACTTCATGAATCTCTTCACAAACATAAATGCATCATCTATCAAGTTGCCTAGTATGAAGTAAGATACCTTGGTTACTTTGTGAACTACAACCAAGATCATGTCATGCCTAATTCATGATAATGGAAAACCTTGGATAATTTCCATACTGATCACCTACCACTTCCACTCTAGTATGTCATGTGGATACAACAATCTAGTCAAATGTACATGTTCAAATTTCACATGATGACATGCTGACATTCTAGACAATGAGACACAAAATTCACTACATCTCTATTGATTCCTTTCTATAAATAGAGTGGTATAATCCCAACCATGAGCTTGGTTACTCTTGGATATATTTATTATGGGGCATTGTATAATTAATTTATCCTATGCTCCTTAGATTCTTTCTATTAGGTACATACATCCTACCATTATACTATAAAAGACCATAATTCTCTATTCTGAATGCCTTAAACTTAGGATTTTGAGCATTCTTAGATAATAGTTTCCTAACCTGAATATAAAATTCATCTCCTAGAAATAATTTGATCACTTGATCTCTAAAATTAATCTTTATAGTATCCATGTTACTATGTACCTTCTACAGCTTTAAACATCAACTACTATGTTCTTCTTGCCTATGATATATTTAATATTGAAATGATAGTTAGAAAAGAACTCTAACCATCAGCTTTGATGAGAATTTAGATTTGGTTGAGTGAAAATGTACTTGAGTCCCAAGTTATTAGTCTTGAGATCAAATAATTTTCTTAATAGATAATGCCTCCAAACTTGTAAAGCATGCATAATTGTCATAAGTTTTAGGTCATGTAGGGCATAATTCACCTTATATAGTTTCAATTTCCTAGAATCATAGCCTACCATTGAACCATCTTGCATAATAAATCCTTAAATTCCATCCCTAGTTGAATCTATAATCGCTAAGAATTGGCCATTAGGATCAAAAACTCTTAGCACTGGTGTTGAAGTAAGCCTCCTTTTTAGTTTCTAAAAGGTTACCTCACACTTATCTAACTAGATGAAAATTTGATTCTTTCATTGAAGAGAGGTAATTAGATTAGCTATCTTAGAGAAATTTATAACAAATTTCATATAATAACCCACTAATCCCATGAAACTTCTTACCTCATATGCATTCTTTAGTGTCAACCACTCCATAATAGCTCTTATTTTCTTAGATCCACTAAAATACCATCTACTAGGATAATGTGTCCTAGATACTACACTTTATTTTGGAAAAATACACACTTAGACAACTTTTCATATAATCTATGTTTCCACAAACATTGAAAAACCAATTCCAAATGTTGTAAGTGCTCTTCTTCATCCTTGGAATAAATGAAGATGTTATCAATAAATACCAGCATGAAATAATCTAGGTAATTTTTTAATACACTATTCATAAGATTGATAGATGTTTTTGGATCATTTATCAATATAAAAGGTAATACTATGAATTATTAGTATCCATATAGAGTCCTTAACACTATATTTAGAATATCCCCTTCACAGATCCTCAACTAATGATACCCTACTCTATGATTAATATTAAAAAATACTAGCCCCTCACATTTGATCAAAGAGATCATCAATGCATGGTAACAAATATTTTTTATTGATCATTAATTTATTCAACATTTTGTAGTGAATACATAGGAAAAGAGTGACATATTTCATCTTGGCAAAGACAAATAGATCACCCCATCATGACACACTCGATTGAATCAAACCTTTTGATAATAAATCCTAAATTTGTGCCTTTAACTCAACCAATTTAGTGGTTATCATTCTATACAACACCTTAGACTATGGTTCTGATCTAGGAATGATATAAATCAATAAATCAAACTTTCACTTAGGTGGAAATCATGGTAATTCTTTTAGAAACACATCATGAAAGTTTCTCAACAAAGGATAATATTTGATAGATGGTTTCATATATTCTTCCATCTTATTTATCTTAATGATAAATTCCTAACATCCCTTGATTTGAGATTTTTTGAGTTAAATTGCATAAATCTATCTTATCTTTAATACCCTTATCTCTCCCTGAAGTTATGTCCTATTTCTAAAATCATGTTAGCACTCAATCTTCTTTAGAAAATAATAAACCTTGGATTTATGCTTTGTAAGATGATTGATTCTTAGGATCACATCGTATGATCCCAATGGTGCTCCATAAAGATCTATTAATGTAGTAATCTCAAGTAATCTAATCTCTTCTTTGACTAAAGACTTATCAATTTTGACCTTTGACTCATTCCCATATTGCACCAACCATGCATTTCTTATAACTCCAACCTTTCTAGATAAATTACTAAGCATTCTATGAGCTATGAAACATTTTGTATCTCCTATATCAATTAAAATAGAAATTAAATCAAATAAAATACCTAACATTTCTATGGGTAGATCTTGATACTCAGTTTATCGATTATCAATACATGCATGAATATGATACTAAAATCTACCTTATTTAGAAGTTAAACCCTTGTTATTTGATTATTCTTAGGACATTCTCAAGCAAAATGGTCACCTCCACAAATGAAATAATCTCCAATTGGTCCTTTCGTCTTAGTATATTGGTTTCTATTGAAACCACCCTTGAAACTATTACCAAGTTTCATATTCCCTAAACCACTATTGAACTTGGTGTTCTAATTCTTAAACTGACCCTTGAAACATCTTCTCCTCTACTTTCAGTTCTTTTTGAAAATTGGTTTAGAACTCCCAATTTTTTTTGAACTTATCCTTAACATGGAAAAGATATTTTAGTTTCCATTCTTGCTTGATCACCTTCTCAAAAACTTGATCCATGATAGATGGACCATACACATCTACTTCAAAACTATTTTGGGGTTTTAATATCATGATGAATTTTTTGATTTTAAACCTCTCATCTACCTAATATTAAGGTACATACTTGAGAAGCTTGGTAAATTAATCCTAATATTCATTCACTAACAAATCACCTTGCTTAATATTTTAAAATACATAAGATTTTGGTTGAAGAGTACTTGTGGATGTCATCATGACCTAAATATTGTCATAAATTATTCCCAAGTGGTGGTGGTTGAGTTGAGGTTCATCTCAAGCTTCTTATTTTCCCACCAAGTTGCTACTTCACTAATAGGTTGATAAAATCCCCATCATACTTTCATGAATTTGAAATAATTATTAATCTCAAAATACTTATTTATTTATGTTATCCATGCTTCAATTCCATCCCCCAATATAGTTCTATCAAACTTTGGTGGATTCACCTTTTTCATGTCATGCACTAACTCTACAGCTACTCAAGCTCTTGCATCCTAAGTTACCTCCTCATGCCATTTATATTGAATATGTTATTGGTCATTAAAATTATCTTTAGGTTCTTCTTGAGTAGTCTCCTCTTCATGGCCATGCACTTACTATTAAAGGGCCATGATTCATTCCCTAGTATCTTACATGGTTGTGAGGATTAGGTCCAAATTTGTATCTTGCTCAATGGAAAACTAATTTAGATCAATAGGGGTTTGGAATTCAATGTAACCTAACATCATATTCTAACATACACCATTATTCTCATAGTTATTAGTTTAATAAGTTTCCATTAGTATACACATTAGCTCCTAGAGTTTGAGCCTCAACTCTGATACCACAATATAATAACCCCACTAGGTTTTACTAGAATATTTTAATTTTTTTTTGAAATTAAATACACATATTCAAAATATATATTTTACCACAAGAAACCTAACTAGTGATATTTAACTAACTATATTAATTTAGTAAAACTAAGAAGGTTATACCTAATCCACTTAGCTAAGGATCACCAAGATCAAATTTAGATATCATGAATAATTTAATAAATAACCATAAATATTACATCACATCATAATGAAATAGTACAAATTCATTCATAGCTGATACATCATTACATCCTCTAATGTATAAGCATAATGAATAAAAATTACTACTTTCAACAATACATAATAATATCATAAATGATAAAACATGATACATTGCTCCTCTAAGCAAAGTCTCCATGACTCAAGTATCACTATGTAATCTCAAGTATATTACTCTAGATGGGAGGGAGAGCAATGTCTGAGAGTTTTTCCACACCAAACATAGACCATATACCCCCCACACTATCTCCCAAACAATGGGATGGCCCTCCCTTCATGTATGGGTAGGTAATGATGGTGTGGGAATCTAGAGTAACAAACTAGAACCTATATGTTGAATATATATAATACATAATTTGTACCATAAAGAAACATGTTCTAATATGATATCTCATAAATATGAAAAATATATCAACATATGAAATGACAATGTTCATCAAACATTACTTTGTCCAAAATTTTTAGTAATAAATGATCTCTAGAATTAGTCAACTTCATACACACCACTTGATTGGATTATAACTTATCTTGCATTGATGGTGCTAATTAAGCCAGTGGAATTCATCCATTACTTAATTAGGGTGATGAATATAATTTTTAGTAAAATAAATAATAATATAAAAACCAATAGTTTCATTTATAATATTTCATTTTAGCTAATCAAAATTAAGCTAAGTACATAAATATCATGTACATTCATTTATACCATCAAATGAAGTGAATTGAATCCAAACATCTTGTTTATTACAAATAATAAACATGATCCAAAAATAGTGCTTAATATAACATACCATGTAGGTAATGATTATCTAGACCACTAGTGGCTTTAACCATTAAGCATCTTATAATATTATTTCTCCATGAAATAATATTATAACCCTAGATAAATAAATTGTTCTTATTCAACATATAACAACCAATCTGAAACATACTATGTTTTATATTTAACTCATAAATACAATATTCTAATGCTTTTATACTTAACCAAATATAAAAAAACATCATTTACTCATTGTTATTATAATAAAATTTATAATAAGTATTCATACACCACATGGTAATAATACACAACACAATTGAGTATATAAAATATATGTGTATATAATTGGTATAATCAAAATTTATTTAATATAGTTCCCTTCTATATATTTTACCTACACACACACACACACACACACACACATCTGTGTGTGTATGTCTATATATATTTATCTATCTACACACACACACACACACACACACACACACACACACACACACACACACACACACACACACACATTTATGTATATATCTTTATATATACATATATATGTATGTATGTATGTATGTATATGTGTATATATAAAGATATATACATAAATGTGTGTGTGTGTGTGTGTGTGTGTGTGTGTGTGTGTGTATCTATCTATCTACACACACACACACATATTCAAATCTTTGAATATCTTTATAATACTAAACAAATATCATTTTGAATGCAGTATACTCCTAAGATGACATCCATTGTTTATTAAATTAGAGTATTTTATATAATTAATGTACATATATATATCCATCTTCTAAAAAATTCCCATAAATTTATTATAAATGAAACAAAACTCATATACTTTTTTTATGAAACATACAAATTTAATACATAGTATTGTTTTAGCAAATTATTTTTCAATTCAAACATATTAACATAATCGATTCAAAATTCATATTTGAGCCAAATTCAAACACTAGTCGACTATATCTAGTCAGGTTACCAATTTGTATTAAAATATAGTTCAAGTGCAAAATCATTATGCACATTCAAGTTTAATAAAACAAAAACACAAATTTACTAAATAAACTAATGAAATTATATAATTTGCACTTGTATACATGTCCCTCTATTGATTAATCAAAAGTCATCTACAATTCAAGATAAATCCAATGACACAATACATAGTCACATCTAATTTTTATGCATAATCCATATATATCTAACATAGTTTAAAAATTAGTTCAACCGTATTGATTTAACAAAATTGAGTATATAACCTTGCATAAGATCGAGTGTGCGTCTATAGTCTTTTTATCATCAACTTGTCCCTGATACATAATAGACTAAACCAAAAGTTACCCAATTTTTATATATAAATAAGTATGCATAATATAAGTGTTTATAAAGATAAGTATAATTTATACTTCCTATATATATATATATATATATATATATTCATTTGAATCTAAAAATAACATAACCCAAATGATATATATATATATATATATATATATATATATATTCATTTGACTCTAAAAATAACATAACCCAAATGTAACCCAAACTTCCAGTTCACCTGTATGAATAACATCAAAATGTATTACATATTATCACCTATTAAATCTTGATAATTTCAAATATAGGGTTATATAAATTTATACCTACATAGTCATCCTCTAAAACCCTACAAAACAAGTTATAGGTCTGTGTATGTGTGTAGGGTTTTATTTTTATATATACCTATATAGATATCTATGTATATATTCAAAAACTCCATTTTGTATAATGAAATTCATTATTTCTACGTAGATTCCAAATAGGTGTTTATACAGTTGAACCCAATATTTTTCCTAATTTACCAACTATATTAAAAATACCAAAATGAATATATACAAATTGATTTAAATATATAAGCTCAAGCCATTATGTATAATTCCAAAAAATATTGCTTCCTAATATGAATAGGGTCTTTTAAACTTAGTGAGGAGTTTAATATTTCATAGAGGCCTATATAGTCATAACATTTTTATGGCTATATCCTAAAAATCTTAGGTTACCTTGAGTTTAATGTGGGGTTATGTGTAGGTTGAACCTTCCATAGGGCTCCACACACAACCCAATTATTCTAAGATTCAAACAAAGAAACTCAGCAACCAAATTTAGAAAACCATTGAAATTACACATAAGAATTTAATTACAAAATTGACCTGGTAAATGTATATATGCCAAAAAAATCCAAACAAAATCTTTCTCTTTGCACTTTTTCACCACCTTATTCTTATTTTCTCTCCTCTTCTCTATATGTTATGAGTCATGTATCATTCATAGACCCCATTCTCTTCTATTATCCATTTTCTATCAACCTCCTTTCCACCATTTTTTACCACTTCAACTAATTGATAAATGCATGTACAAATGGCTCAACTAAACTCAATGAATTATTCCATTCACCACCATGAAAATATCTAATAAAAAATCCATGACTTCCCCAAATTATGATTAAATCAAAGTCAATGAGTGGTTAGTAACCTTAATCACTTAAAAATTCATTTCCATTGATGAAAATAATTACATGACATTTGACATAATTTTCTTCCTCATCTATTTTCAAATAAATAAATAAAAATAAAACCTTTATTCCATAACATGCAATGCCCATCAACTTAGTTGATTCATCCTTCCATGTTAATATAGTATTCGACTAACTATAAATCAAATAGTATGACAATGTATTCAAAGACCATAATTTATGTTACCATGTCAATCACGTAACTCTTTGCAACACATGTTTTCTAATGCATTTAATATTTTATAATGATATACAAAATAACGTTCTTTAGCTTCCAACATAATAATATAATATCATAATAATAATCTTCAATTATTATTACCAATATCATTTAGATCAATAATAATGAAATTTGTCTATACCTTTTTAATGCCTACATGACATGAAAACATTACATTAAACAACCATTCAAAATAAGGTAGTAAGATAATCATAACATAAAATAATTTACTTATTTAACCAAATAATTATGCCAATTAAAATAAACTACACATGATCAATAAAATAGTGAAATCACCTAAATAAACAACATGGTCATTAATAGAAACTAAATTTAATGAAATCATAAAAGAACATAACATTAATTTAAACATAAAACTAAGCATACTATAAATATCTATCAATCAATACAATTATCAAATACAAATGTGGTGTGTGCAAGGGTTCCTAGATTCATTCTCTATCATTCCCTAACATCTCCATCTAACGACCCTCTCTGATATTCTCTCCCTCCATCCATCTCATAACAATGAAGGTATTTATCCTGAAACATCATTACATCCATAAAATAATGCTATATAACTAATAGAACATGATCACAAAATATAGATTATAAAAGTTCCTCTAACTCATAATGTCTAATCATGTAAATTAAACAACACAAACTATCCCATAATCAACATATGTCATAAATATTAATAAAATATTAGTTAATAAACCATATTAATCCATGGATTAAATAGGTTATTCATATTAGAGAGAAATCACGATGTGACAAAAATAACTATGAAGACATTCTTTGTAATGTTTTATTTTATCTCCTGTAGATATCCATAACTCCTCTAATCATGATTTGTAAATTTACAAAAGTTATAAGACATAGTCTATAATTTATGTATATATTGATGTAAAATATGGCACTGTGATGTATCATGCCCAACTACTCTACAAATTTCACAAAACTTTATTTTGAGTTTCAGACAATCAATCTTGTTGTAGACATATCAACCATGTTATATATATGATAAGCCTAATTTAGAATTATCATTGTCATGCATCTCATCCACTATTCTCATTAAAGTATCCAATTTTAATTATACTTTGGAACCAAATATAGAATTTCACCATAATCCTTAATTTGCTCCACTTGTTGAGTAGCAAATCTAGCATTAGCCTTAATTAGGAATTGAGACTACGTAATAGAAAATCTAATTCTTGGTCATAACCCTTATATGAACCAAACAATCTTATCCTTGTATTTCATGATGAAATCAATATTATTCATGGCATCAAAAAATATGTGATCATTTCCAAATGATTCTTCAACGTCTTTTTGAATCTCCGTTAGGTATTGAATAGTTAGGGCTATAAATTTATTCACCTTAAACTATACAACTAACATATCTTTAACTTGTGAAATATTAAGATTATTAACATTAATTTTAAAAATGAATTCTAAATATTGACCTAAAAAATCCCCTACAAGCTCATCTTTATTTACATCATCAGATGTTACCCCCTTAATTTTCCATCTAATATCACAAGTTAACAAGTATTCCTCAAGATATGTAGACCCATCATATTTAATTAATTAAATAAACATGTCTACATTTATTAACATAGTTATCACACTTGAAGATGTTAAAAATAGGTTATACACACTGGTGACTATGACTATAAGTTTGTGTGCACTGGTGACTATGACTATATGTATTTGTGCACAAGTGACTATGACTAGGGACTTTTGTGTACTAATATTTTTGTGTCCTAAAAAGGAACCCAAACTCTTTTGTCCTCTTCTTATTTATTGCTTTGTATGTAAACTTAGCTTACCAAAACTATCTATAAAGGAATCAAACTAAATTTTATCTACCTCTTCTCCTGCACTTCTTCATCTCTCAAAAGATAAATTAGGTTTGGGGGATGCATACTCTTGAGGTTAATGATCTTTGTTTTGAACTTATTCTAACTTTGAACTTGAACCTATGATATTTATACATTCTAACTTAAATTATTCATAGGATATTCATTTTGAGGGCTATATAATATCCCTTTTATTAACTAGGATCTATTTCAATATTCTAACTATTTTGTTTACCTACTTTCTTATTTCTGCTCTATAAGATCCATATCTATAATATTTATATTTATTTCTTACTCTTACTCAATCCTTTCTACATATTTTCCACACTCTTTACCTCCAAGATCTTTCACAACATCTCTCTACACTTTTCCATGTCTAAAAAAATTCTACTCTACTCCTAATCCTATTCATAGTTAATTCTAGATTACTCTTCTCTAACTTCTCTATTATCATAATTCTTTTTATAATCCCAAAATTTTCTTTTTGGTCTGGCTCTTCTCATCTTCCGTACTTTTAGTTTAGGTTCAAATTTATTTACTTATCTCTACATTATTCATTTCTATCCCACATGTACCCCCATGACACCTAGAGTGACTACTCCATGTTGGGATGAGTAAAAACTATGGACTTTTCCACTATCAACATTTTACTTAATGTAGGTAGTCGATAAAGAAACTTATCATGTATTCATATAAAAAATAGTTCTTTCATAGCTTCAAAGTCTAAATAAATTTACATAAAAAATTCTATGATATAGCTATTAATTATAATCTAAGTCTAGTAGTCCACAACATGGGTCTAATCAGTATCTAGACTACATAGTCTATCTAACTTTTCTTTCATCTAGAATATACACTCTATCCTTCTCATATGGGAATAATAATAATCCAATTTTGACAACCACATAGCTAACAATCTAGGTAATTCACACTATAATATTTCATAAAATTTGTCCATATATATTGTTCTTAAATTATCTCCTTTAAATTAAATTCAACTCTTCTCGCTTCTTCCTCTATAAAGTTTCAAATTCTCTCATCCAACCATCTTTATATATCTCTATGTCCTATAAGACATCTCAACATGTTTCAAAAAGTTCCATGTTCACTACACCATTATTAATAAATTCTCCTATAAAACTCTAAAACATGCTAATTATAGGGATAAATTGCATAATCAATAATAAAAAGGAGCAGTTGTCAGTAATTTAGACTAAATATAATCCATTAAATACTAATTCAAGATAATTATATGAAGATATTCATAATTAATGTATACAAAATAGTAAGCATAAGTTATATGAATAAAAAATTAAAACATCCATAATAATCACTATGTATAGATCATAAGTAAAATATATATAGGAAAACCATTTAGAACATTGTGTTAATCTCTATCACATGTGGAACCATTCTCAATTAAAATTAGGTGATTTTTTATAAATATTTTACAAAGCATTATCTCTTCATCTTCCAACCTTTTACTATGCTAAAAATAAAGGACTATTCACATTTTAAGGTCGAATAATATTCTATCAAATGTTTAATACATATAAAAGATTACACAAAAGATAAAATAGATCAATTTTCACACGTATTCATCAACTATAATTTGTGATTTTAGTAGGTTGTGTTCCATACTCAACACTTTTATCTTAGTTTTACAAAGAGATTTCATTGTTTAGTCCATAAAGCGTTAGGAACTAAACCAAGGTACAATGATAGACTTATAAAAATCATGACTATTAAGACTAACCTTCAATCACTTCCATGATTTCATCTTAATTTAACTATTTTTAAAATTTAGTGAATTTAATGTCTTCTAAAAAGAAGATATAGCTATTCTAAATTAACTTATTTTATTATGAATCATTGGTTTTCAATAATTTCTAAGAGATGCAAAAGAAATTATTCCTAGCCTATTAACTATTCAAATGAAAACATAAATTCTATTTTTCAAATTTAGATTGACATGTTTCAAGCCTCTATCTATCCATTGAAGTGATTGATACAAATTAGATTATTTTAATGAAATCCTTCTCTTTATGTTTTTACTTTAATTGTGGGGGCAATTTTTTATTTTAGCTAAATGCAAGGTTAGGGTAGACTGCTATCTCAAAATAAAGGCCAAGCATAAAAATAAAAAAATGGACAATGCAAAAAATAAAGGACAAAAACAAACATACAATGGAAGCAAACCTAATCTAGAAAAATATGGAAGCTAAACTAAATAAAACAAATGTAGAAAGTAGGAAATACCAACCCCTCACTCAGAAGTCATTCAAAACTTGCATTAGATGGAATCACTAAGAAGTAGTGCTTCAAGTACTATTTGTTAATAGGAAATAGGATATAAATCCCATATACATCTTTAAGATGAAAAAAATTATCCTATAGCTCAGATATATGGCCAATCCAAAGTGGGTTAAAATTGGAAGGTTAGCCTTTCTTTCCATGGGATTTATCCCATAGTAGCACCATAACAAAAATATTGAAGAATTTCATCTCAACCTTCTTGTCAAACCATATTTTTATAGTGATTTTATTCTTACTAAAATTTAGTAGTACTTATTTTCAGGCTTCTTCTAATTAGACAGGGTCCAATATCCTCAAATTTACTTTCTCATTACCTTCCATGTATTAGAGTATGAACTTATAGGTGGGTAGCTTAAGCGTAATTGGTAAAATTAACACTAATCCATAAACCAATAGAAATAGATATCTCTTAAATTCTTGTTTATATCTTATGTGGTCAACCCAAAGGGCATATTTCAGTAATGAATGCCACTCTCAAGGCTTATTATATATATACTTATTAATAGCCTTAATCAAAATTTTATTGGTTGATTCTGTCAATCTATTCCCTTGTGGTAGTGATTGGATGAGAACCTCAAGATGATCTCATTATCATATTACCACTTGGTAAATTTTACATATTGAAATGCGTGACCATTGTAATAAACTAATGAGACTGGGGTCCCAAACTAAGTAGTCACATTGTTTTCCACGAATTTGATCACTTCATTAGTTATTTTATTTTTTATTGTTGTTTCCTTGGTCCATATTATGTAATAATTTATTTTATCAATAAAAAAAAATTCCTAATGATGAGTTGGGATTAATTACTCCTACAAAATATAATCCCCATTAGAAAAATACTATCCCTTATATGAATGGATGAAATGACAATGTATGGTGAAATTAAAGAGAGTTTGATATTGATGCCATACTCTAACTTGTGCATGGATATTTTTGAATATGGTATGCCAATAATATCCCATTTAAATTATCTTATGTTCCATGACATTTACTATAGGATGACTAAGTCCTAACATCTAATGGAAATTATCCATAACTTTCATATCTTCTTCTTTTGATAGACATCTAAGGTAGACACCATCATGATTTATTCTATAGAGAATCCCTTTATTCATCATGTACTTTTCTACCTTCAATCTAAGATACCTTTTTTACATTTGACTTAGTCCAAGAGGTGGGATCCCATAGATAAGGTAATTGATGGACAATCATGGTGTACCGATTCTACTACAACACTTGCTCTTCGTCTAATTGATGCATAGTGATTCTTGTATTGATCTTAGTTATCAACTGAGTAAGACCTTCTCCTTTGACTAGATTGGTAGGTTTTATCTCCAAGGCATATTTTTAAATATTATTACTCCATCTACCTATGCATTCTCCAATCTCATTCTACCTCAACATGAGTTTGATGGTTGAGTTTGGGATAACTACATGGATTTTATTTCAGAGGATATAGTGTCTATATTTCTTCAAATCCTTAACCAAGGCATACATATGTTGTTGCAACACTGAATATTTTATTTTTGAATTCCTAAAGTTGTGCGCATAAAGGCAATGGGATGTTCTTCTCCTTCAAGACTCTATATTAAAACAACAACAATTGTGTGCTCAGAAGAAAAAGTGTAGAGATAAAATTCCTTTGCATAATATGGCCTAATTATCATATGTGGCTATATTATGACATCCTTTATTTCTTGAAAATCCTTTTTTGACTCTTCATAACACTCCACTTTAGCATCCTATTTTAGCATAGCATTTAGAGGTGTCACAATTTTGACAATTCTAGAAATGACTTATGAACAAAGTTAATTTTTATAAAGAAGGATTTTAATTCTTTCTTACTGTTAAGAAGGGAAAATTTTAAAATTACTTTAGTCCACCTAGGGTCTATATTAATAGATTCTTTTTTGATGATGTGGCCAAGAAGTTTACCTTCTATGACATTGAATACACTCTTCTTTGGATTTAAAGAGATACCATACCTTTTGAATACCTTTTGTATATGGAAAAGGTGATCATACCTGAATTTATAAAACACCATTAAATCATCCATGTAAATCATAATATACTTGTATATTATACCTTCAATGGTAAAATTCATTTCCCTTTTGAAGGTTTCCCTAGCGTTTACCAATCTAAATGTCATTTATTTCTAGGAAAATGTGCCCCATTTCATTATATATATTGTTTTGGTTTGATCCTCTATATTTACTAAAACCTAATTATATCCAAGAATCTATATAGAAAGGACATCATTTGGGATCCTCTTACCATTTAAACCACCTTATTATAGGAATTTAATGGGTGTTTATCCTTGTTTGATGGATTTTTTAGATTTTTAAAGTCTATGTGGAATTAAATTTGTTATTTTTTATTATGAATAGGCACTAATTTTACTACCCAAGTAGAATGGTGAATTGGGAAAATTATTCTAATTTAGATCAATTTGTAAACTTCTTTATGTATCAATGGTTCCAAGATTGGGTTAACAAGCCTTTGCCTTTGGCTAAGTAACTTATAATTTAGGTTAAGGGGGATTGTATGGGTAATTATATTTTGGTTGAAGATTTGGAGGCATCTAAAGGACCAAGCAAGGATATATTTATATCTCAATAACAAATTTAAAAGATACTCCACTTTTGAATTTGTTTAACAAGACAAGTATTAATAGTTTGTGGCCTTTCAAATGAACCAAGGTTAATGCTTTGACATTTATGATGTATATGATTTGTTATTTTAGTTGAATTCATAGGGATGTATATATCAAATACCTTTTCTAGGTAGATCATCCCATTTGGGATTCAATTCCCTTGAAATTTTAGAAATCCATCTTAGTTGAATTGATCTCTAACATCATTTCGTTCCTCTTCATCAATGATATGAGCCTCAAACACTCCAAAATTACTAAGGAATTTTATGATATGTTCATCACCCCTAAAGACTTGGAAACATATAAAATTATCTAGAATAGAGGGATAAGAGACAAATTCAATGTAAAACTTTTGTAAATTTGCATCATCTAGAGGATTTAAATTCATAGCAGAGGGTGATAAAAAATCAACAATAGGATTTTCCTCCCTAGGTATGGGTATAAAAATAAATTTAATGAACATTCATATTATATCCCATGCCCTATGCATATATTTTATAAGGTAAGAAAATTTACAATGAAATATACTCCTTATTTGGTGTACAAAAATCTTAGAGTCACTAAATACTCTCTGTTCCTTAGCTTTATGTTTTAATGAAAATTATAATCCAAGGATCAATGCTTCACACTCTACAAGGTTGTTAGTACATGAAAAATCTAGCATATAGGTAGATGGATAAATATTACCTTTGGGTTATATCAATAAGTCTCATACTTTGGAAGCTTATTTAGAGTGAGTTACATCTATGTATAAGGACCATGAAGTGGCTAGTTCAACATCACTGCCAATCTTATCCTTAGTATGCTTCATTATCAAAGTGTAAATCCCTAAATATGATTGGACTAAGTTCAATTTCTCATTTAATGCATTATATTTAATGATCATGTGCCTTATTTTAGTCTCCCTATCTACTTGAATATGATTGAATATGCCTCTAAATGTCAACCAAATGTGGGAAGAGTCAGTGGCCATGTATCCATTCAAAGATTTAAATCAATATCTACTAGGTAGAATTTCATATGCTTTGGATATTTCTACAACCATTATATCTATGAATTATTAGACTCTAGGCTCTGACTCCAACTACATGTGCACATTGAGTACTTCATCCTCTACTCTAACTTTAGAGTTATGCATATAGACCATAACCTTATCTAACTTAATGGGGACTAAGCCTAATTTTTCCTATGCCTATAATTATCACATTCACCAAAGCCATTGAGTCTAATAAGTAGTTATGAAAGTTTTTCCTAAATAACCTAATAGTTAGGAGAAATGGAGGCACATCAGTCTTGTTTTTATGGATAAGCACATTGGTATGGGTCATTTTCTACTTGGGCTAGACTAGTTTTCTAGTAAGTGATTTGAAAATAAGTTCATGTTACTAAAATATTTGGTAAATCTCATGAAAAGTGATGTTGGATTTGATATTTTTCATATCTTCCATGATATTATATCTAGCTTTGCCTTGAAGTTATTGAATCTCCACATAGGATTTGGACTTATTAGACTTTGGAGGTGGAGGGTCATTCCTAGACTTAGGATTAAGAGGAGTTGTGCCATTTTTGGAGTGGTTGAGGTAGTGAGATATTATTACTTCATCTTATTCTTCAAAGCATAATTTATTCTTTGAAAATATTATAAATATTCACTTCACTAGTTCTCCACTTGGGTTTATTATCCTCCTTTTTAGTGAATTCTAAGGTTTCTAATAGATATCTATAGTTGGGACCTACCAACATTGGATGATTCTTGTTGGTTTGGAACTACCTAATATTACTCTATTTTTATTTGTAATATGTTGAAGGCACTATATAATTAAATACATTATCGTTCACCATGCTGGGTTGTGTTATGCACATGACACCAATTTGGGAGATTTATTTTACAAATGTTTATTTTAGGGAATTTATTATATAAAGGTTCTGAATAATTATTGGGTTGATTGTAATTTATATTTTTTATTTGATAAGTGAAGTTCCTATTGAAAATCTCAACACCATACCTACCTATTTGTAATTGTAATCCTAATAAGTCATTATTGAGTCTTTGCACCATACATTGAATTACATCCAACTCATTCTTAATGGATTCCTATGGTGTGTTTTATACAATATTCATAGCATGACATAAAAAAAATTGTTTATGGGTTTGGGGTGTTATTTCATTGTTCATTGGATTAGTAAAACCTAAATGTTAGTTTGGTGTAACACGTCTTAAATGAACTAGTTAGGTAAGGACAATGGTTGAGACACATGCAAGTTATAATTTGAATTGAAAATGAGGTTCAAGGCTAGCATGTTTGTTAGATCATTAGGAATGGGAGCCATCATCTACCTTGTGGTTTAATCTACCTATCACTTTTTATTAATTTTACATAAGAGGTAAATTAGTAATAGTTGGGTGTCTCCTTCAAAATGTGGTTATCTATGGATATAGAGCTTTTTTGAACATTTCTAACACTAGTTAACATTTGGTATATATAAGGTTGTGACCCTAATATACATATTTTGAAAACATGAAATATAATTATGTATAATTTCATTGGGTTCCATTTTTATATAAGTAAATTATTGGTATAAACAACTTGGATTCACTACTTGATTGAATTAGACTAGAAAGGTAGTATTCAATTCATTCCAAATAATGATAAAATCTTCATGCAAGTTTAAAAAATAGTCAGAGTTTTCATCCATTAGTGTAAATGGGAATAATATATAGGCAACAACTCATGCTCAACATTTAATATCCCGAGGGTAGTTTTTTAGGATTTTATATACTCTTATGATGTTCTCCCTATGCTAGATGTGAATCTTGGTAAGTACCTCTTTGGATTCCTAGGTAAATCATGTATAACTCTAGGGATGTTTATAGTAGATCTAGATATATATGCCATAGGTGATGCCATGGATATATACTAATTATATGAATATTGAGGTAATGATTTGATGTGGGTAACTAAATAATTAGGTCTACCCCTACTAATTCATTCCCTTTTATGTATTTTTAGTGGTGAGATAATCAATATCCCATATATGGATTGGGATATGGTGATCTACACACTAGGATAGAGTTTGGTTTAAAATATAATAACAATTCAAACTAATCCTCATTGCACCAATTATTAATAGTATTTAAGCTCACAATAGAATGTTAGAGGATAAATAGAATCATACATAACAATAAATAATAAATTTTATATGCATACAATAGTTCATGATTTCTCTTGTTAATAAAAAACTACAAGCTAGTTCCCACATAATGACAAACCCACAAGATCAATACCAATGATAATTATTAAAGTATTTCATAAGGCCCTCTTTCTAGTACCAACTATCATTCACTCCAAAATCCTCTTCTAAAAACACTCATGATATTATGTCATTAGAGAGAAAAGTAGAGGAAAATGCATGGGGAAAAATGTCCCCTAATTAATTGTAGGATTGATGCTAGTTCAATCCAAGGATTGACTAGTTTAACCAAATTTACTATAAGAGTATCAATTTCTACCACTTGAGGCTCAATGTATATTTGATAATGCTTGGAATTCTTATTAGCTGATTAAACTTGATAATGATTAATATTGAGCCTAAATTTAACAAATTATAAAAAAATGGAGAGTGTTTCAATTCCAAAATAAACATAAAAAAGAGGGGAAAGGGGAGGAAAAAATGAGATTTATAGTCAAGAGGATGCTAATGCTTGAGAACTAAAATATGGAAAGTTAAAATTATACCACCATATGCCTAGTTAAACAATTGCACACACTTTTAGCCACTTAGTGATCGAGATTATAAGGGACACCACTATGATTATTCAACTTGTAGCTACTTCACTTAAGATAAACACCCAAAATATTTGTAGTGACAACACATAGAGGTTTAGAAACACTTTATAACTGAAATCAAATAAAACATAGAGTGTTCATAAGAAAACTAATAATAACTTGAAAAGAATTAGATTAACACAAACTCAGTCTAATTTCCATATTCATATTTGTAAAATAAGCATAAATCACTCCTCTTACACAAACATATAATAAAAAATACAAATTATGGAAAACATTCCCAAGGTAGATGAGAAAGTTAAACAAGTAGATATTTTATTATAATTTTTATAGAGTTTCATTACATAAAAATGTCTACCCTTTTTTAATCATAGATCAGTCCTTAAATAAAAAATCTTAGAACCATGGGTAATAACTTTTCTAAAAATAAAGGGTTTGTAAAGATTAAATGGACACCAATTAAATTTGTCACAAATTTGATGAATATCTCACTCAACCCCAAAATCATCAATAAATATACATTCTTGATTGATTTTAGAATTTAATTCTAAGTGTTGAATGTCATTGGAATTCTCTTGGGATTGCCATTCTTCATGCATTGTTCAATATAGATCATTCCTCATGAAGTCAATATTTTCTCTCATATACTCTTAGACTATTTAAACTATAGATGTCATGCTCATGATTAATGCCATAGTCCAATTTATCTTAAATTTTCTCCTTTTCTATTAAGTCTGGATAAATTTTATGTCTCATGATCAATTTTATTGGTGAGAAACCAACTAAAACATATCTATGTACTCATATTAGACACATAGTCCTTTTTCAATTTTGACAACCTATATAACCATAAATTTTAATCCCATGATGTTATATGGTGACTTTTTAACCTATTTGTCCATTAGGATGAATCTTGGCCTCCATAGTCGATGTTCCCACCATGTGACAGTTTCATCATCTCTCTTCTTCTTCCATAGTTATCACTTCAAGTTCTTAGGCAAATTTCATAACCTTGATACTAATTTCCACATGACCTTCATTCCACCATCTACTCATTTTGGCCATTGCTTTGAGTCTCACTAGCCTTGGATAATAATATATTACTATGTGTCATCATCATTGGAGCCTAGGCCTTCAAGAGCTCTTGACTATGAATAGGCCATGATATAATGAGATCATGCCACGTGATGCAATATCACTCACTTAAAGGTTAGATATGTGTCAAAATTAAATGTACCAACCTTAGACTATGAATTAACATCATATTTACACATGGTGACATCTCATTAACTTAGAATCCCATAAGTTTTACTTGATTATTGGAGTCACCTAAGGTAGTGAGTCACTGGGATCATGCCATGTGGTAACATCTCAAGGATTCAAATAATTGAAGTCTCTTAGGTGAATTTGAATTGTTTTAGTCCTGTAGAGTGGTGAAAATATGAAATATGGATCCAAGAACCTTTTGAAGAATTGACTATGTCTGAAATCCCCTAGGTGCCTAAGTGAATAGGATCATGCCACATGGCATGATCTTAGCCACTTGGAGGGTTTAAGTAAGAAAATCTTGTGTAAAAAAATATATGGAAAACATGTTAATAAATTATTTCAAGAGAAGTGAAAATCAACTAAGTTAAGGAGGAAGACTTAAATTTGGCCCAAATGGAATACTTAGAGCTATGAAAAATAAAATGATCAAAACTCAAATTTAGGTCAAGTGAAGGTAAATTTTAAATAGAATGGAAAATTTTCAATGGAAATTCATGATTTTAAAAGACCTAATTTTATTTATTTATATATATATATATATGTCAAATCCTAGGTCCATGAATCAAATCAAGTTAAAACAATTACATTAAAACTCATACCCATTACGAAGGTCCAAAATATGAACAATTTGAATGATGTAGCTAACTAAAGGATTTCTCAGCTTAAGTATTATTTTTCTCCAAAGAATAAGATCTTTTTTATTTTAAATTATATACATACCATGTTTAAACCATTTATGAGAAGATGGGTAAGCATAGCCAGATCAATATCATTCCAACCATTTAGATTATTGTATTTGAGAACCTTAGCATGCAAATAAATGAGATGTCATTAAGCCAAAAACTAAGGTGAGAAAAATATTTAGTAAATTTAAAGACACTTGATATTCATAAATAGGACCATGTATCTTGAGAAAGAAAGAGAAAGAAAAAACATTGTTGAATTAAGAGGTTCCCCATCTAAAGAAATAAATATGGGATATGTTGGACATGATAATACCAATCTTTAATAAAACATAGAATGAACATATGCACCATATAGGGAAAGTTTTTAGCAATTTATAGAAGCACATGTTATATGAAAAAATGGAGAAATGTTCATTTGATTTGAAGGAAACATAGTATTTTGGATATATATAAGACACACAAGGAGTTTGTAGTCATGTAAAATGTAAAATTGTACAACTTTAGTATGGCTAAGACACCTAATCCATAGATCCTCCTATTAGCTCACATAACCCTTTTATGTTACTTATTTCATGAATTCCCAATCATCCAAAGCTTTCCATACTTAGCCCTTTTAGACCTAGGTATCCATTTTAGGCTTAGATACACCCCCTAAATCTCATTCCCTTAGAAAAATAGCACCCAAATAAGTTAGGATAATTGGAACCCAAGGTGTCTTATTTTTGGTGTTGTTGTCCAAGTTCACTTTTGCATCTAATGATTATATTATTTTGGATCCTTATATTTTTCCTTGTTAGCCTCACATAGATTCATTTAACCCATGATCATTAGTTTCCCTATAAAAGGCCATTCAAAAATCCATTTAGAGGGGTTGACAATCATTTTCAAAAGAGACACAAGAATATAAGAAAGTACACTCAAACACTTTCCCTATTATTTTCATACAACATTCCAATATTATAAAAATCATACTCAAGTCATTACACCAGTACCTAGACAATTGAAGCACATCCAATTTTACATTATAGTTACATTGATCATACATAAATTATACCAAGCACTTTAATGGGAGAACTACATTAGCTTGATCCCTCTTCAGAGTATTGGTATTTAGGCAATGTTCCCACATACATGGTGTGAGGTGCATCTAGTGTATCCTTTACACACTAACCCCTCCTCTCTCTTTCCCATGTTTACATTCAATTTCAATCACCAAGCACTCCTAAGGGTTTTGAATATTAAAATAGGCATACAACAATATTTTTAAGGTCCCAAACCCTAAAATTTCAATGATAAGGTAAAATAGAGGTTTTGAATAGAACCTAAAAAGCTTTTAGCCTTAGGAAGATAATGCCAAAATAAGACTATAGTGTCAGAAAACAAGGTGTCCTATTTTTGGTGCTTCTATCTAATAAAGAAACCAAGTCTAGAGGCCTATATATGGCTATTTCTCAATCTTAATCCTCTAGTATTAGACCTTGGCTCAGCCCAAAATAGCTAGAATAAGTCAAGTTATAATCTCTCTCACTTCCTCCTATATTTAAAAAAGGTAAAAAGGCAATATATTTACACAAATTAGTAGGCTAATTAAAGAATATTTATTTATTGATTTACATTGCTCATCACCTTTATTATTTAGGAATATAACTCCAATATTTTGAAATCAATAAAATAGAGTGCGTGTAGACCTTACCAATTTGAATGGAAACAACCAAAAAATATCACATAGCTTGAAAAATTCTCGGGATTGGAAAACTTATACTAAAGATTTTTACTTAGTTTCTCTCATGTGACTTAGCCCTTGAACAAATTTACCAAAGGTGGTTCTAAATCAAAATTCATCTATGATTCCACATGATGGAAATCATTTAAAGAACAAAAATTCATATTTTATTACATACTATTACTTACTTTACTAGATCTTCAACAACCATTTGATCTTGAAAAATATGAATTTGAATTTTCACTTAAAGCAATCCTTACTCAACTTGGTCATTTGATTACTTACCAAAATGTCTAGTAAGAAACTACCCCACATATGATTATGAAATTTATGTTATTTTTCAAGTATGTAAGTATTTTAAGAATTATTATTGGTTATTTACCCTAACAAGGCCAAATACCAACCCCTATAGTCTAAAACTTTTTAGGATATTGTCAATAGCCTCTTCATGATGATCAGTTGTGCATATTTTGGACTAAAAAGACAAATTTCGGTCTTTAAATGATAAAAATGGTGTTTAAAATGTCATAAAGTTATTCAAATTACCTTTATCTATATTCACTTACATGACATTAGCCTAATTCTTAAGTCTCATAAGTTAACAAGGACATTTAATATGTATTTAAGCTTAGAAAAGGTCCAATTACAATCCCATGTGCCAATTTTGGATAAATAAATCATATAAAAGGTTCATTATTGTGTTAATACATGAAAATAATTTTTTATACTTATAAAATTTTCTATTTTTGGTGGTGAAGATCTAAAAATTTGAATAAAAGATAAAAAGAGCTTTTTATATGCATTTGAAAGGCACAAGTATGGAATTGTACAACCATCCATACAAAAAAGGTATGAATAAGGAGTGAATATGAATGATAGGTATCCTATAGGAATTTAAAGACATTAATATGCAATATTGACTCAAAACTGGTCCCTTATAGACACATTACTTTTTTGCACATAGAGACAGGGCTTCAGGTTTGTAGGTGGTATGACCATTAAGGGAGAATTCAGGTCTAAAATTTTGGTCAAATAAATTTGACTTAAATATATATAATATGGATTAAGTGGATTCTATTTTTATTTATTCTCCTTCAATAACCATCCCTTTGAATTTAGGGTATGCAATAACATTTTTACATCTAGGAAGGAAGTCAGTTTTTTGCAATTTCTCCTCACCAAGGAATCATATAAAAAAATTCAAATTCATGAGGATTTTTAGGAACCTAATATACCTTTCCATATAATTAATCTATAATTTTAGATGTTTAAGGTCCATTTACATGTCAAGAAGACAATACAAGATAAAATCTACAATCTAGATGCTTCTCAAGGAGTTTGTACGGTTCAAGAGAGAAAAGGATTTTCATGTTTTAGTGTTTTCTTTCTTGAGAATGCCTCCATCATGTTATCATGTCCTTTCCTTTTGTTTCCAAAATTTTCATAAATTTTTCATAGCCAATAATCCATCAATGGATTTTGTGGGTCCTCAAAAATCACTATTTAGCAAACTTTAAGGTTTTTTAGCATATTTTAAGATTTTAGCATATTCCTAAGTTTCAATTTTATCATCTTGTGTTCCTTAAAGGTCTTCAAAATTGGTATGGTTTGAATATGATATGACCATGATTATATATGAGTCTAAATATTTATCTTTTCATGATCCTAATGCCCATTTTTCACTTCCATCTTATTCATCGCTATCCTCACTATCATAACACAACCATTTATCACTATGTTTGAGCCTCTTTTCCACCTTGCATTCATGGTTTTCATCTCCCTTTCCCATTATTTCCCATTTCATTCACCTCCATCCAATATAAATATCATAAGAAGGAATGAATAGTTAAAAGGGAATCAAGGTCACTCATATAGGTTATACACTCCAATATGACTCACTACAACCAAGGAAAAGAGACATACAGTAGTACACCATAGTTAAGTATTTGTCATGAAAGTAAAAATAAGGGAGCGGATTGAAAATTAATCCTTACAAATATTTTAGAGAAAAATATCCTTAATCTAAAAACAATGAGAAACAGGTTCACAAGAGACTCTCTTGAGCCATCCTAAGGTCAACATCAATACATAGTCCATACAAGCACAGTCATTATAGTTATACTACACAACTACTTTGAAGGTTAGCATCATGAAACCAACATATGAGTGATGTTTGAATTAGATAATAGGTTATTGATCCAAATATAACTATATTGATGCCATAGCCCTTAATAAACACTCATATATCATAACCAAGGTTCAAATCTACACCTATAGGCCTTAATGAGACCTCACTTATAGAAACTATTGTCATTTATAGATCAACATGTCTCTAAGTCCTTAGAGGTAGTTTAAAAAAATAAATACTTATAAACATGAGGTTAGTATACTAATTAAGGAGAATTAAAGTATAATACAAATCAAGCCTTGAATAGGGATAAAATATCCATTTGTAATGCCTCAAGAGGATTACCTACAGTCAACTCAAGAAGCTAGTTACAACCAAGTGGGTGAATCCTGATTAAAGGTGACTTCAAGGGAGATTTTTAATGATGTATACCTTAAAATAGGTTATTGAGTTAATAATATATAATATTTAAATAATATAAACTCATGGAAACTTAATGTTTTGGAAAACCTCCTAAAGCATCCTCAGGCCTTGAGCTTAGTCCATACAAGCATGCAAGAGTCAAACACAGTCAAGTTTATAGTAAGGGGAAAATAAGGCTTGTTTCAAATAAAATGGGGTTATGGAATGAAGGAGTTAGTTATATAAGGTGATTATTATTATTTTTGATCAAAAATATACCCTTGAAGGAATCAAATGTAGCTGGAATACATTTTCTAATCACCACCTATAACCATATAAGGTTAAAGGCCTACCTAAAAACTAGTAGACAAGTTGAGAACCAATGGTAGTAAAGGGGTTTATAGGTGAAAATAAAAAGTTTCAAGAAATAAATTATTATAATATAAATATATCTTCATTGTCTCCAAATTCTAAGTACTATAGTTAAAATCAGACATCAAACTACTCACTTACAACCATACTCAAGGGCAGCCAAACCTCTAAGTTGTAGGGCTCAAAAAGCATAGTGGCCTAATGGATAGTCATGATAAAATGGAATTTTCATGTGTATTGGGAATTAAATTGATAAATACCTTGAATAGGTATTAAATGTGCATCTAAACTCAACTAAAATCTCTTTATAAAATTGATTTACATCCATACAAGAGATCTTAGTACATAGTCATATCTTTAGGAGTATGAGCGCAAGGTTCTTCATTTGATGAGTATTATGATTATGTGGTTCATAATAAAAATATACTGATGTAAAATCATAAATTATTATCTCAAATACCTCATGAAACATATTTAGGATAACTTGTCAAGATCTACACCTACATCCATGTTAACACAGGCTTGTATGGAAAAGATCAAGTAAGAGGCCTAAAATAATGTTTGAAGATCAAAATGTTAAAAATACTGGTGAGAATAATTTTATAAGGTTTATTAAGGGTATGAAATGTGAAAAAACATGGTGTATTAAATCTCAATCACCTCCATTTACTCTAATGGGCACTGACAATAGTTTAGAAGGTACAAGCTTTATGAGTATATGAGGAAGAATGTTGTTGGATAGGTATCATTATCCAAGAAGTGACATGTGAAGAGGTAAAATAAATTAATATAAGATTTTTTTGACATATCCAAGCCTATGAATCATGAATAAAACCCAAGGATAAAACTTAAGTATGAATACATAGTCATATTTACCCATAGTGCATACACAATCAACATTAAGAGGCATTTTTGGGAGTGTTTTAAGGTTTTTTGGCATATATAGGTAGAATTAAGACATAAAATTTGGTAAAAATGGTATTATTAATTTATAAATCTTCCATGTTATCCTTAAGGCCATTTCAAATGTGTATAACCTCATTATTTTGACATAGTCCCTTGCTTGTCTACAGTCATGTTGGAGCTAGAAGAGAACCTTAGAAGGTTTTTAATTTTTTAAAAAATGTTTAGATATTATTTTATGTTTTAAAAATAATTATAAGGTTTTTTATAGTCTCCATACTCCTCTTAAGAAGTGACCACATTCCGTTTCTAATCAAACCATGCCCTTGAGGGATAAATCAAGCAAACATGCCTTTGTGCTTTTTGGAGATTCTTGGTTGCTTTAAAACTTGTTCAATATGTATGTAACTTGAAACTAGGTTTATAATAATTTTTTAAAATTATATACAATTTTTATATCTTATTTAAGATGAGAGAATAGGTAGACTCAGTGATCTAGGGTCACATAGGCCATGTTTACAAAGAAACCCCATAGGCAGTCTTAAGAAGCATGAAGAAAAGTAAATATTTGGAAAAAATGGGAATAATTAAACATAAAATTAGATGGGGAAAATTATTTTGAAACCATAATACTCCCTCATATGTTCCTCAACCATCAAAACTTTTTTAAGCCAAAACCCAGTTTTAAGCCTATAAGGCTTATAACACCAAAAGATACTTGTAGCACTATCAAGAAATATTAAACCTATATAATGAGATGATGAGATGTTTAACATTAAATTATGATTATTTAAAGTTTTGATAATAAATATAAGAGTCATATTTATTCCAAAGAGCAAATTCAAATTTTGTAAGCTAAAACATCCATTTAAGCTACTTGATCAAGTGCTTGTATCTTTCACCACATGAAGAGTTTTGAAAAATAATATTATAATGATTTGAGGAACCTTATGAAATTTTAATTCATAAATAATTGTGTATGTTTTAGGGGATATACTTTAATAACAATTTTTAAGAGCATAGGCAAGGCCAGAATGCTTGTAAACCCTATAAGCACATTTCTTTGCATGGGTATCTTTTTATGTCTTTTACATGGGAACCCAGTTTACTAAATATTTATGGAAATAAGTTTGGGTTCTTATGTCTATACTTTATTAACCATAATTAATAATTTTCACCTCAAAAACACTCCCAAACCTTCATAAGGACCAATTTTGACACATGTCAATTTTGTTACAATCAAAACCTCATAAATCAACCTTAAACCTATTCAAAAATCAAGTAAACTCAACGAGGGTCGCATATATGATAATTTTTTTAATTTAATTTTATTAATATTGGTATAAAATATGTTTTCTATATAAAAAAACACAAATTCTTAGGTATATAACAATTTATATGAAATACAATCCATGGAGGGTGTTGGCATCCTAAGTTACACCCTATCTGAGAAGGGGATTGCTCAAGTCATATTTTTCAATCATATTACAACATGGTAATGGACCTAGGATATGTTTAACCTAATATTACATCAGACTTTTGGATAAGGTTGTCTTTTTTTTAGATCTATCACCTAAACTAAACCTAAACTAGCTACTTTTTAAGAAAAGGGGAGATAGATTAATTATAATCTATGAAAGCATGTAAAAAGGGGGTGATGAGCCAAATATTTTTATCCTTATAATTTAATAAGATGAATTATATAATTCATTAAATATTACTAAACATCACTTCATTCACTCTTTTATCATCTTTCACATAAGTATTTCATAGAAAGGCATGGACTAGCTATTGAACTGGCATAGGAGGGAAATTATCAACTTCTAAATTAACTAATAGACTATATATGAACTTATAATGAAATTTAATAAGTACCAAAACAATTAAATAAGTAGATAAAACTTATACAAAGGCAAGGAAAATATGAATTTAGTTAACCACATCAATTAAGTCATAAGACACGCATCAACTCAACTTAGAAATGGATAAATTCAGTCTTTTATTGCATCAAATAAGTGTTATAGTACAAATTTTGTTAGATTATACTCATTCCAAAGAGAGGGATTGTTTTCAAGGATTACAATCCTATATTTATAGTGGAATGGGATGATAGAGATTGGGATGATGCATAGAAGGATGGAGAAGGGAAAATAATGACCAAAATATCCAATCATTCTAGCATTGATACCATTAGAAAATAACATAATGCCTAAGATTAATTATATAAGGTAGAAATAACAACCATATCATCTATTTCAATCTATTTCTGGTCTACATTAATTCTCCTTATGGTTACAATGGTAGGATCAAGTTTTTTGAAAGCTAAATTCTAGCATTGAAACATTTACAATAGCTAGATCAATCTATTGTGATCTTGTTCTGACATGGATTGCTCCCTATTAGTTCATTCTTGGCATGTAAGAATAGAGAAAAGGGTCATAATAATGATTCTATCTTTGGTGATGAACCTTTCAAAACTAACATGTTTGCCTCCATGTCATCCCTTTGAAATATTTTCTCTAGTTTGATCTTGATCATATTTTATCTCTCAAAGCTTTAACTTTTGATATTGGCCCTTGATCTTGATCTGGGTTTCTAAAAATGTGCCACCTATTATCTTTTCATTTGTTTTTGAGATATTTATATTAGCTCTATTTCCCCTATGATTTCACCACATGGTAACTTCACATTCATCCTTAAGTTATGCTAATTATTTGACCTCTCACTATAAATTTGTTCTAGTATGATGGATCATGAATCATTGATCAGCTTAGACCCATTATCTCTATCATTAATCATGCATCATTATATCTCAACTTGATTTCCCATGATCTTGAAACTTTTTAGTGATGCATTTGATCTTAGGATATGCTGACCTTTTGATTTTGATCTCATCATTGATCTGTGATGCATGATTTAATGTGCTCTATTCGATATTTTATAACCACTAACATTGTTGGTCACCCGATAAATATTATATTTGATCTTAGATTTTATTATTTGGACACTTTTTAGCTACAAATTCATCCTTGGAACATTTGAATTCAAAAAACTATTTACCATGGCTTTAACTTGACATCCCTATGCACATCCCAAACTACTTGTTCAACTTTAAAGACCTATATCTTGAGATATTAAGCTCATCAAGATACAAAAATTATAGATCATTATTTAGGCATGAATAAATTTATGTCCATGTGATCTTTTCTCTTGAGAGGCTTTCTAAGCATACTTTTAAAATCTATTTTTTCATGAGGTTTGATCTATCTCTTTAAAGCTTGTTTTTCCATCTTTTGATCATTTATGGGTTAGGAAATTTTCTTAGATTATCTATCTAATAAAAATCTTGGTATGTGGGCCAAAACTATCTAACATATTTGGTGACTCAGCTAGGTATCATGACTACTATGCTTGAGAACTCAGACCATTTACATGATTTTTAGATTCACTGATAATGATGAATCTGATTCATGACTGCAAGAAACCTTTTGACTTTCAAATACAATGAATTCTACCCTAAAAAGGAAGGAAACAAAAAAATATGGAAGCTAACTAAAAAAAATCAAAATCAAGCAAACTAATGTGCTAGGACAACACTTGGAATAAAGCCAAAACAAACTATGTACAAGGAACTCAACTTTCAATAGTAATGTTTTAAGTGTATCCCATTAATTAGGATAGGAATATTCTCACCATCCATCCTTACAAGTTTAAAGGCATTATGGTATTTTTATATAGATATTTTATATGGACCACTCCAAAGAAATTCAAACTTTATATGCCTTCCTAACTTATCTCTATCCTCATCCCACTTGAGGACCAAATTTCCTTCTTTGAAACTTTGTGAAGAAGCTCTTTTGTCAAAGCCTCTCTTAAATTTTGCTTGATGGATTTCCATGGCTAGCATGGACTGATGGATTGTCTCTTCCAAATCCATAACCTCAACATATCTGATCTCCATAGGTTCATTTTCCAACAACTCAAGTTGATGCATCAGTTTTAGGGTAGGAAATTCAAAAGAAATAGGCATTATTGCTTCTTTACCATATACTAGCCTATAGGGAGAGTTGGATATTGAACTATTGTAGGTGATCCTATCAATACATAGAGTTGAGTTTAATTTGAGATTTCATGACCCTTGATTATCTTCAATTATTATTCTTATGATCTTCAATAGGTTCTTATTAGTGGACTCAGCAAGACCATTTCCTTAAGGATAGTAGTTTAATGAAGTGTTGAGATAAATCCCATGTTCAATAACCCATAGACTGATCATAGTCCCCACAAAGGCCATAACATTATTTGAGATAATATTTGAAGGGATGCAAAACCTAGTAAGTAGACCTTCATAGAAATATAGAACATTAGTTTCATTTTTTTCCTTCAATTCCACGACTTCTAACTATCTAGTGAAGTAATCAATGGTAGTCAGTATCCATTTATGACCTGATCTTGAAGGGGGGTTAATGAGACCAATAAATTTTAATAACCATTGGATAAATATCTGATCCACTACAATTGGTTGGAGAGATAAGGTTTCAATTTTCACCTTTCTTACAAATATAGCACTTTGTCTACATTTCCTAACCCATGCAAGGCAATAAACAAATAATCTTGGTTAATAATACCCACTTCTCATGATCTTTAGGGCTATGGTCTTTATTGAATAATGCCCTCCACCATGTCCATAATGGAACTATTAAAGTAAATTTTCCTTTTGATGTTATTCAATGCATATTAGTAACATGCCATTGATATTTATTGAACAAAACACCATTAACATGAAGAAATGGAATGGATTGTAATATGAAATATATTATTTTTTAAGGAGTTCGGTGAGAGGGATAAAGACCATCTTGGAGATATCTTACCAAATCATGATACCAACTAGAAGGTGAGGTATGATCAGCTACAACTTCTTCATCAATTGAAACCATAACCACTTCATTAGCTTCTTGTAAGGCTTGGGCTAGATGCTCACAAAGTCCTTTACCTCTAATCAGATTTGTGAATTTGATCTTCACATCAAAATCAATTACCTTTTTTATCCAACCAGCTCTTTTCACCTATGTCCTTGTTCAAGAGAAACTCCTTGACACTTGAATGTGTAACCATTAGTTGTATTTTATTATTAGCTAACAAGTATCTATATTTCTTGAGAGACTTTATGCCTGAAAGTACATGGTTTTCAACAAAAGAGTACCTTGTTTCATATTCTTCCAATCCTTGACCAAATAATAATATTGGATACCCTAAGGCCTCATGGTTATGCTACATAAGAGTTCTTGAAATAATGTCGATGTTAGCATAAGTGTACATAATGAAGTCCTTTGAGAAATCTAGGTTCATGAGAATAGGAGCACTAGCCATAGATTTTTTAATTTCCTCAAAATCCTTAATTCTTCATTGGACCAATTGAAGCTATGATTATTCTTTATTATAGATGTAAGTGGCTTAGCTAAAGTGGCAAAATATTAGATATATCTTTTGATAAAACCAATCTCCCCTAAGAAACTTTACACAGATCTTTTGTTCTTAGGTAAGGAAAGTGCAAGAATTAAAGATATTATTTTAGGATCTATGCTTAAACCATGATTTAAAACTATATTTCCAAGGATATTATCTTCATGAATTGAGAAGACACACTTTTTGGTATTCAAGGATACTCCAAATTGCCTACACCTTTCAAACACTTACTTAAGGTGAACTGTGTGCACACTTACATCTTTTGAGAACATTGTTACATCATCCAAATAGACCAACACATATTTGTTAATAAGGCCAAATAATTTCATATTCATGGCTCTTTAAAAGGTTTATCCAGCATTAGATAGACCAAAGGTCATATTTATATATGCAAATGGCCCCCACTTTGTGGCGAAGGCTATCTTGAATTGGTGTTTTTCCTTGACCAAAATATAATTGTAACCTCTATAGCCATCTAATGAGGAGGACATTCTTGAACCTAAACTTAACTATGGAATATGTTCCATAGATGGTAGTGAATAGTGGTCTATAAGGGAAGCCTTATTCAAGTCATGAAAGTTAACATAGTTTAATTTCACCATTTTTTTTCCATACAAGAACAAGGTTTTCCACCCAAGTTGAGTGGTTGATTGGAACTATAATAGCTGACTCAATGATCTTATGAATCTCAGCTCTCATCAAAGGCTCAAACTTAGGATTAATAGGCCTTTATCTTTGTCTTACTAGCTTAGTTTCATCTTCTAGCTCAATGGTGTGTTGAGCTAGACTTGGATCAAATCCTTTGATATCACTATATTTTCATGAAAATACATCAAAAAAACTTGCACATAACTCAATGAAATATTCATTTTATAAATAAGTGCATACCTTACCCAAATTTAGGTTCTTACTAGGTGCAACATCCACATTGGTATAGTGTTCTTCCTTTATTGACAAAGATAAGTATTCTTTCCTCAGCTCATCATCACCACTAAATATGTTTTCAAGTGTGACCAATCCCTTGAGAAACTTATTTTTTTCAGTTGCATAATCTGATTACCATAGTACTACAAGTATTTTGATTGATTTTTTGAGGAAAACTTAGCTTCGTTTTGCAATAATATGACAATCTAATTGTCATAGTCAAACACTTGCCAATTACCATTATTATCTATAATATAAGGACTTACAACCACCTTAACGTGTGATTGGAAATTTTCACTCCTTACATCAGTTGGGATACTAAATTTTTCCCCAATGATAGCCAACCTATCTACACATTTATTATCATCTCTTGGTATTACTCGAATGTTGAAGGATTGAAACTCTTCAAGTAAAAGTCCCATAACCTATGATTATAATATTTAAGCCATGGATTTTTTCATACATTAAGACCTCTCACTTGGTGAACTACAATTTCACTATCACCAAAGACTTGTAAGGTGTTGAATTTCATTTTCCTAACCCATTGTAAACCATCAACTAGTGCCTCATATTCTATAGATTTTTTCAAACAACCAAATTGAAGCTTAATGGATGAGAAGTACCTTTTCTTTATTATATAAATCAACATCATTACAACCTTGGTACCATGATTATTCCTTAACCCATCAAAGTATAATTTCCAAAGATCATCACTAGACTCATCATCCTTCATCAAGGCTAGAATTGGTGTATCTTTCTCGTTCAAGAAATAAACACCAAGTCCTTATTATTCAATTAGATTATAAGTATAATATTCATGTGATATAGAGTACCACTCATCAAGTAAAAAATATGGAATCCCATCTAAATTTAATTAATTTTCCTCTACACTATCTTCTATCACCTCATCTAAGATGAGGTAATTAAGGTTCATAACACTTGAAAAATATGGTTCCAAATGTAATAGTGAAATAGGTTCATAATTTATGGCTACCTTGGTACCATACCTAGTGATAAACATCAAATATTTCCAATAAATTGATAAGTATCCTTAAATATTTGAGGTAAAGTCCCTTGATAGGCACATGGCAAAATCGGGAGGCAAGTCCACCACATCTACATCTTGTTGAATGATAACATTGGGACAAGAATGTAGTGTCAACTTCGGAACCTTAATGATTCCTACTATATTTTTTCATGAACCATAAAATTTAAATGCTTGTTTAATATTTGGTTCATAGACAACACCAAGCTTGTCTGCAATTTGCTTAGGCATGATAGTACTACTGGCTCTACTATCCACCATATAGTTATGAACTAAATAGTCAAAAAAAATTAGAGAGAGGTATAAGGGAGGAGTTTTAATTGTAGTTTCCTTATCTTTATCCCATTTTTCTATTTTGTGTGCCTATTGTACTTGATGCTTCATTGTTTGGTCTAAATTAGTTAGGACAACTCTTTATTTTCTAACTAGTTTTGGATACACCTTTAGAGATGAAAGATCTTAGATGAGCATATATTTTTGTCATGGAATAGAAAGGGAATACCATAAAATAATTTTGACATTTTATTTCTTCATCTAGTCCAATATATTTAATGAAGCTCCACTAACCTTTAGATGCACCTTTTGAACCACTAGTTGTTCACAAACCAAATGTATTTGAGGGACCTTCCCAACCTCTGAATTCTAATTTTTGTGTGTTATAGGGGTAAAAATTTGGTCTTTGGTACTTTTATAAAAAACATTAGGATTAATTGAATCATTAGTAACATCTTGAGCCTCATCAATGTCTCTTCTTTTATCTCTAGTTACATCTACAACTTGACCACTTAAACTGCTAGTCTTACCACCATGATTGAAAGCAACATAATCAGCCATTTTCCAATTCACATTAATGGAATTAGGATTCCCTTGAAATTTTTGATCCTTTCCTTGGGGTTCCAAACTTGTCTCCAAATATTAACCTCCTTAATAATAAAACTCTTTTTGTGTCATTTGTGGCATAGTAATGTTGTGTGATGCCAAGGCTTGGTTCTAAATATCATTAAGGTGGGAGGGCTACCTATTTGAGTCATGCATCAAATTTTTTTGAGGTGGTGTGGGAATACTAGATTTTGATGTGGAAGGTGCATTAGGATCAGGAGATGCATATGTATTATCTTGGTTTATGGTTCTTTGTGATTGGTAAGGTGGTTTATTTTCTCTGAAACCTTGACAAGGAGGCATTTGATCTCTAAAAGGTTGATAGGAAGTCTATTTTTTTTTTTGATAAGGCCTACCCTAGTATTTTTATCTATTGATTTAAACTATTTCATTCCCAAAATATTATAATAGATTTTTCAATTCTATAATCTCACTAACTTGACTAGAAGGGGATGTAACTTTAGCTTGAGGGGGTGGAATAGATTGTAACTCTGGGAATATAGGCATTAGAGGCCTAAGAGAAATATTACTATCTTATATCAAACTATTTTATGCTCTTAAGGCAACCTCATAAGCATTTAGCAAGGTATTACCACCCACTGATTATATCATCACATTAATATTAGAATTAAGGGCTTTTAGATAGTATAAGAAGGCATATTTTAGGGATGGTCTAATCACTATAGGAATCCTAGTGCATTTCTTTTGAAATCTGAGGTTAAAATCAAACATGAACTCATGGGGAACTCTCTAAATGGTATTTATCTACTCAACTAATGATAGGTGATTATATTTATATTCAAACTACCTAACTAAGGCTGTACCTAGCTCATCAAAAGTAGTAATGGAATTCAAAGGAACATTTATATACCAATGCAATACTTTTCCTTTGAAGGAAGTAACAAGCAATACGGTAGACACATTATCTTGAACAAAATTGTAAATGGAAAAAAGGTTGGAAACATCATGGATGTGATCAATAGTAGTTATTTGACCTTCTTATAAGAAGAATGGGATACTCTTAAGAGTAGAAACATGAATGTAATCAAAATGGGCCAAATTTAGTGGATTACCTTTATTAAATGGGATGAACACTTAATTCCTGATGACCATTTGGGTAGTGGGGTTTACACTACTTGAAACAATAGGATGACTAGGAGATGAATATTTATTTTGGGGATAAGGTCTTCTCCTATTAATTCTTGCTTTCTTATATGAAATAGAAGGTAGCTCAATGAATTCAAGGGGAATACCTTTACTAGCTAACCTTTTAGTAACCTTAGGCATGAGAATGCCATGTGGATGATGCTATGAACTCTAAAAATTAAATAATATTTAGTTTTTGATGATGGTGGATGTCTCCCTTTATTAAAAATAATTATTTTTAACTCCAAAATTCAATTATTTCATGGAGAATATGTCTCGTCATGGATGCCAAAACTATTTGTATCCTAGGTTGTACCCTAGCTGAGATGGGGATTGTTCAGGTCCTCTTGATCAAACCTAGTCCAACATTGGAATTACCCTAGGATATGGATCGCCTAATCTTAGGTTAAACCTCTGAATAAGGTCATCTTCCTTTTGGATCTAACACCTAAAATAAACCTAAACTAGTTTTTTGTTGAGAAAATTGGAGAGAGATTAAAAATAATCTATGAAATCATGTAAAATGGGGGTGATTCACCAAATATTTTGATCCTTATACTTGCATAAGACACACTATATAACACATTAAATACTGCTAAACATAAATTCATTCACTCTTTAATCAACTTCCACACAAGTATTTCATAGAAAGGCATGGACAAGATATTGACCTAATATAAGAGGGTAGTTGTCCACTTCCAAACTGACCAACATATTATATATGAACTTAGAATGACCTATGACAACTACCAAAACACTACATGAAGGTGAGAAAACTTAGATAGAGGAAACTAAACATATATTCACTTAACCACATCAATAAATTCATAAAACACACTTCAACTCAACTTTTATATGGAGGAATTTAGTCTTTTATTGCATCAAATAGGTGTTATAATATAAATCTTGGTAGAGTCTAGTCATGCCAAAGAAAGGAATCATTTTCAAGGATTAGAAGCCTCTATTTATAGTATAATGGGATGATAGAAATGGGGATGATGTGTATAAGGATGGAGAAGGGAGCATAATGACCAAGATATCTAATCATTTTGACATTAATGTTATTAGAAAAAATCATAATGCCTAAGTTTACTTTTGAAAGGTGACCATAACAATTATATCAATCTCTTTCAGGTTATTTCTAGTCTACATTGATTCTCCTTATGGTTAGAATCGTGGGATAAATTCATTTTAAAGCTAAATTATGATGTCAAATCAGTTATAATAGTTATATCAATCTATTGTGATCTTGATCTAGCATGGATTACTCCTTATTGGTTCATCTTTGGCATGTAAAAATGGAGTAAAGGGTCATAATCATGTTACTATATTTGGTGATGAACCTATCAAAACTGATGTGTCTACCTTTATGGCATCCCTTTGAAATATTTTCTCTAGTTTGACCTCAATAGTATTTGATCTCTCAAGGCTTTGACTTTTGATATTAGCCTTTGATCTTGATCTAGGTTTCTAAAAATGTGCCACCTAGTAGCTCTTCATTTATTCTTGGGATCCTGTTGGTAACTACATCTACCCATATACTTATGCCATGTGTAATCTTGCCATTCATCTCAAGGATACATAACTCTTTGACCTCTCAATAATTATCAATTTATTCTCTTATGATGGATTGCATACCATTAATCAGATTAGACCCACTAGCTCTATCATTCATTTCACATTGTTAAACCTTGACTTGATCTCCCATGATCTCAGAATTTGTTAGCAATGTGTTCAATCTTAAGATACACTAAAATTTTGATTGTGAGCTCATCATTCATATTTGATGCATGATGTAATGCCCTTTGTTGGATATTCTGAACATATTGACATCACTGATCACCTGTTCATCATTAGATTTGATCTTACCTTCTATGATTTGGAGATTCATTAGTTGAATATTCATCCTTGGAACATTTGAATTAAAATTACTATTTACCATGGCTTTAACTATACATCCCCACACACATCTTAGACTGTGTGTTTAACTTTAAAGACCTATATCTTGAGATAACAAGCTCATCAAGATAAAAAAAAATATAGAGCATGATTTAGGCATGAATAAATTTATGTCCTTATGATATTTTAGCCTAAGAGGATTTCTAAGCATAGTTATAAAATTCAAAATCAAGATAACTAGTCCATTTCTTCATGATGTTTGAGATGGTCTGGCTCTTTAAATCTTACTTTTGCCATCTTTTCATCTATTATGGGTTAGGAACTCTACTCAGGTTCTCTATCTAGGAATGATCTTGGTATGTGGTGAAAAATTGGCCAACAAGTTGAATACTAAGACTTTTTATTCATCCTAAAATAATCATATGGTCATAAATTTGCCTGCAAGTGCCCTTACTAGCTCATCCAAAATAACCACTCTGTTGGAAATCAAGGAAAAGCTAGCCTAGTCAACTTGTTTGACTAATTTGCATATTTTTCAAGATAATTGGACCTATATGATAATATTAAGAGTTTTTATAGACCTAAATATCATTTTATTTTTAGGTTTTATGGTTTTAATGTAGGTTCTAATGGTCTTCAAGTGTAAGAAGTAGGCTACTAGGCCTATTTGGCCTAGTAGGCCCATTTGATCTAACAAGTCAAGTAAAGAAAAGTGTTAAAGGGTTGTAAAAGGAGATCATGTGTAATTTTCACACTTTATATATTATTTTAAAGTGGATATTCCATGAATAATTATATCTTGAGTGCTAATTCATGCAAGGAAAGGGCTTAAGAAGAGTTGACTAGTCTTAAGTGCCAATGACTCTGAGTTAATTAACCATGCGTTAACTAATCCAAACTAGAATTTTATATAGTCTTCATGTAAGGAGAGGTATTTAAAACACTTTAAAATAATTTCAAGTGTATTTATCCACCAAATTATATCATATAAATCATGCAAGGAAGTTTGACAAGTCAAAGATGGCCCACCTCTTCTTTCTAATGCCAAAAAGAAGCTCATGCAAGATAAAGACACAAGAAAATTATTAAAGATTATTATTAGAAAATTTTAATTGAAATTTAATTAATTTGAGGCTATGTTGACCTTATATTATTTTTTTATGCCATTATCTTGGCTTTCTATTCTCTTCACACTTCTATATATTCAAGGTTTGAAACTAATTTATTGGATCCCTCTCTTGGGCATGATTAAACTCTACCAATATTGAGATTTGTAAAATTATAATATAAATAAAATTATTCTTTTTATTTTCCATTATTATATTATAGTGTGTTATATTGGTTTGATTTTCACATGTGGTATCACTTTCTCCCTTGGCAGGTCTTGATGTCACCTAGATACTAGTATGTCATCTTATGCAAGTCATGTTCCGTGTTTGATGTCATTTGACTAAGATAAAAATGGATATAATTGATTTTTTAGTTATTTAATCCAATACCATTCCATCATTTACCTCATTCTTTGGTCACTTGATGAAACTTGTATGTGAAATATTATTGTATAAGAGTAATTTGGAGTTATATATTCAGTTATTTAGTTATCTTATCAATTTTTTAAGAGCCAAAATAGAGTGGATAAACCTAAAATAAAAATTTATCACCAAAAATATATTATTAATTACATTTTAGTTTCATTCTCCCCCTTTTCATCCCAAAAATTAGTAGGCTTTACCAAGCAGAGCATAAGTGATACATCAGAGGAGCTAGTCTCATAAAAACTAGAGGTCTAGTTTGAGTGCAAGTGTCCCACACCTCAGATCATTCCAATGTTAGTCCAAGTGTGAATGAGATCCTAAGTAATCATCCTTTAGTATGGTTCTATTTGGGTTACTAAAAATTTTGACATTCTTAGTGGGACATAGATCTAGTAATTGGAGTACACATTTACAACATATTGGTTTATAAAACTAGTTTTAAGTACTCCTATGATCCTTATCTTAGAGGTAAATGGCAATTTTTTTTCATAATTCCATTTATTTTCATGTGTTTTCTAGGCAGCCTATATAGAATAATTCTATCATTCATCTCCTTATCAATAGTTCCAAAATGATCCATATGCATCTTATTATGATCCTTACAACCCCTATCAACCCTACCATGATTCATATCAGCCTTTTATTGAGCCTCACCAATCATATATTGAACCTTATAAACCTTATGATAAGCCTCATGAGCCTTCTTATCTTCCTAATCATCCCAATTAATTCCCAAAACAATCCATCTCAATCATCAAACAAACCCTGTTTGGCTATGAGAAATAGATGATAATCATAGATATTAAAAATAACTATGGATAGGATATCTCCAAGCATGAAATTTAGAACATAAGAGCTAATTTTTAGTAAGCTACAGAGGTATGTGTGTATTTCATAAAGAAAGACCATTTAAGGTTTTGTGTTAATATTCTAGACATAGGTGGTCTAATTATAGGCATTGAAGAGAGGTTGGTGGTCCATGAGAAAAACTAGGGTCATCACAATCAACACCATGTTCCTATTAAACTTCCATTTTCTCTTTATGATCATCAATCAAAAGTTTATCATAGCCCCCAAGATTTTGTCCAAGCCTTGCCAAGCTTTTTGACTTGGAAATACATCCAAGAGAGAACTTATAATGTTAAAGAAATGTGTTTTGAGGAGACTAATCTTCATGTTTCATAGTAGAACATATAGGAGCCTTCATCCTTAGTTTCATAGGGAAATATCTCTAATTAGTTGGTTAATGATTTTAAGGCTCACTTAGCCAAAAAGTTGAGTTTGCAAATAAGTATATTTAGTATTCAATGGAAGCTACAAATGAAACATAACAACAAGTTACTTCTTTCACAACCATGTCTATAACAAGTAAAAAAGTAGAAGTTTCTAAACCCAAGTTCATGACTTGGAATCAGGTATAATAGACTAGGGAGAAAGAAAAACATTCAATCATAACTTAAGATACTAAAGTCAAGAGCAACCAATAGATCATTCATCCTCCACTTCTTTCTCCTCAAAATCCAAAGGCCTTTCCTTCATGGAATTTATTCAAGATAATTTATAGTAGAGAGAGAAGGTTAAGGTGATATAAGATGATTAGTTCCATGAATATAATCAAGCATCAATGGTAACTACTTTGGACCTTTCTCATCTTCTTGAGTATTTCCAGGGGTCTACCATACTAATCCATGAGAAGGAGCCTCTCCTATGTGAGGTGAATGAAGAATTTATAGTTGAGGTATATGATGATGAGAATGACTCATGTGAAAAAGAATAAAACATCATCATTAAGACTATTCAATCTCTCAAAGTTCATAGGAAAATGAGTTCAAAGAGGTTTAGGCTGCGATATAAGTACATGAACAAGTACAAAAAGAAGATATTGCTTATATCCAAGAAAAAGACACTCTAATTGAGCAAGAATAGGTTCATGATGTTTTACATGATCTATTTGATCACATAGAAGCTACCATTCATCATGAAAATCCATAAGTGATTGAATAAGTGATAGAAGTCAAGTACCAATCAATAAGAGAAGATGAAGAACAAGCTAATTTTGAGAGCATGCCAAGTCATCAAATTGATGTTGAAGATGAAAAAAATTTGATTGACCAATATAAAATACCAAAAGAAAAGTTATAGTTTCATGATCATGATGAAGAGATTCTAATTGTACTTCAACTTGGTGAAATCCAATCCAATGATTTGTTTGATATCATTATTTTAGATTATTCTTTACTTGATTGTAATACATTTTAGGTTGATAGGGGTGATTACATTAAACATGAAGCAAATATATCTTCAAGAAATGTAATTAAAGAGGTTATTTTATCAAGAGATGACTTATTTGATTCCCTTAAGCAAGATTATCATCTTATCTCTTCATCTTCATATGTTTGTCTATCTTTGGAAGCTAAATATGGGCTCAGATGGCCTCAAGAAGTTATATAATCATATCCTTATCTCCTAGAGGTCATCCTTATATATATGACATAGGAGACACATAAATATACCCAACATGATCATAATTATTTCCTCATGAATGAATAATAATTAAGATTATTACTATAAAGTATAGGCATCTAGCAGGAGTATGACTAGGTCTTGGACTCACGTCTATAATTCATGCACCTGAAATTAGTAATAGGAGAACTAGTTGCTTCCCCAAAAGATTATGAATATGAAAATTATCTTAAATAAAAAAGAGATCTATCAAGAGATGAAAATCATGTTTCAATTTTCCATGGGGGACAAAATAGATTTCCATTTGATCCTAGAGGAAAGCTTTTCATTCTAGGTTTGTCTTATTTTAACAAGTGAATAACATAAGTAGTAGTCTATTTCCCTTATATTTATCTTTTTTTCCTATTTCCTTAGGTTATTTTTCCTTGATTATTAGATTAGTTTTTATTTCCTTTCAATCTTGTTGTTTTCATAGTTAAAATAGGGGTTTCAAATCCCAAAAGAATTTGTTTGACGTTCAAGAGAGTCATCAAGTCAACTTATTGTGCTTCAAATTATCATTGTCATATGAAATATAATAGTTTATTTTTACCATTAGGTTTGTCAACCCATATGATTCAAAAAAAAATTGGTAATTTTTTATGTCAAGGTTCAATTCTAGCCCATATAATATAAAACTTTTCAAGATACTGTCAATAGCCTCTTCATGATGTTCAATTATGCATATTTTGGCCTAAAAAGATAAATTTTGGTCCTTTAATTATAAAATTAATGTTTAAAATGTAATAAAATTATTCATATTACCTTTGACCATATTGACTTACATGACATTAGCATGACTCTTGAGTCTCATAAGTTTAAAAGGCCATTTAATGTGTTTTTAAGATTAGAAAAGGTCCAATTAGACTCCCACATGCCAATTTTGGATAAATAAAACATGTAAAAGGTTAATTATTATTTTAATACATTTAAATACTCATGAATCCTTATATAATTTTCTATTTTTTGTGGTGTAGATATTAAAGTTTGAATAAAAGGCAAAAAGAGGCTTTTTCATGCATTTTCAAGGTACAAGTACAAAATTGTATAAGAATCCATACAAAAGAGGTCTGAATCAAGAGGTGGAAGAAATTATAGGTCTATTATATTAATTAAAAGGCATAAAAATACAATATAGTATCAAAACTAGTCCCCTACAATCACCTTGCTTCTTTGCACATAGAGATATCCCTTCAGGTTTATAGGTGGTATAACCATTAGAGGGATAATCTAGGTCTAAAATTTTGGTCAAATAAATATGACTTAGAGATATTAGAGACTGATCAAGTTTATTTTAATTTGGTATCTTCTCCCTCATGAACTATCCATTTGATGTTAGGTTATATAATAACAATATTGCATCTAGGAAGGCAGTCAATTTTTTGCAATTTCTCTTCACTAGGGCATCATTTGAAGAAAATTAAAACTTATGGGATTTTAAAAGAAATTAATATACCTTTAAATGGTATTAATAATTCCTTTTCACATGTTTAAGTGACAATTAAATCTCAATAAGTCAAGATAATTTTAAATATGCAATCTAGATGCTTCTCAAGGAGTTTGTACAATTCAAGAGAGAAAAGAATTCTAAAGTTTTCTTATTTTTCTTGTTTTTGAAGGCCTCCATCATTTTATAATGTCATTTCCTTACATTCCCCAAATTTTCATGAACTTTTCCTATCCAATAAACCATTAATGTCTCTTAAGGGTCCTCAAAAATCACTATTTATCAAACGTTAAGGTTTCTTAGTATATTTTACGGTTTTAACATATTCTTAAGGTTTAAATTTATCATTTTATGCTCTTTAGAAGTCTTATAAATTGGTATGTTTTGAAGAGGATATGCCCATTATTTTATATGAGTCTTCATATTTATCTTGGCATGTTTCTAGTACCCATTTTTCACCTCCATCTTGTGCATCTCCATCATCATTGTCATAACATAGCCATTTCTCACTATGTTCAAGCCTATTTTCCACCTTATATTCATGGTTTTCATCTCCCTTTACCATAATTTCCCCTTCCATTCACCTCCATCCAATCATCCATATCATAAAAAGGAAAGAAGAGGTGAAAGGGTATCAAGGTCATTCAAATATGTTATACACTCCAAGATGACTAGCTACAACCAAGGAAAAGAGACCTACAACAATATACGATAGTCAAGTGTTTATCATGAAATTACAAAGAAGGGAGAGGATTAAATATTCATCCTTAAATATATTTTAGATAAAAATATTCTTAAGCTTTAAAACAATTAGAAATAGGTTCACAAGAGATTGTCCTGAGACTTTCTAAGGTTAAATTCAATATAGAGTCTATATAAGCATAGTCATTATAGTTGTACTACACAACTACTTTGGAATGTTAACATCATGCCATAAATATATGAGTGAAGTTAGAATTAAATAATGGATTATTGATCAAAATATAACTTTATTTATTTCATATCACAATCAAGGTTCAAATCTAAACCTACAAGCCTTAATAAGACCTCACTTACAACAAACATTGTCATATATAGGTCAACATGTCTCTAAGTCCTTGGAGGTAGTTTAAAACAATAAATAAATTATCAAAATGAGGTTAATATACTAAATAAGGATAATCAAATGATAATTTAGTTCAATCCTTGAATAGGTATAAAATATCCATCTACAGTGCCTCAAGAGGACTACCTATAGTCAACTCAAGAAACTAGCTACAACCAAGTGGGTGAATCACGATTAAAGGTGACTTCAAGGGAGATTTTTCATGATTTAGACCTTAAAAGAGGTTATTGATATTTTAATATATCATCATTAAATAATATCAACTCATGGAAACTTTGTGTATTGGAAAACCTCCTAAAACATCCTTAGACCTTGAACTCAGTCTGTACAAGCATGCAAAAATCAAACATAGTCAAGTTTATAGTAAGGGAAAAAGAGGTATTATCTCTGAGAAGATGAGATTATGGTATGAATGAGTTAGTTATATAAGGTGAAAATTAATGATTTTTATAAAAAATAAACCCTTTAATAAATCAAACTCAGTTGGCATACATTTCCTAATCACCACCTACAACCACACAAGGATAAAGGCCTACCTTTAAACTAGTAGACAAGTTGCGAACCAATGTTATTAAATGGGTTTATAGGTGAAAATAATATTTTTAAAGACATAAATTATTATAAAATAAATATATATTCATGTTTTTCAAATCTTAATTAGGTACTATAGTCAAAATGAGACCTCAAAGTACTCTCCTATAGCAATAATCAAGGGTAGCCAAACCTCCAAGTTACAGGGGTCAATAAGCACAATGGCCAAATGGATTATCATGAGAAAATTAAATTTTAATTTTTATGTGGTATAAAATGGATAAATACCCTGAGGAGGGATTAAATTCACATCTACACTTAGCAAAAATCTCTTGAGAAATCTAACCTACAAGCATACAAGAGCTCTTAGTACATGGTTATATCTTTAGGAGTATCAGGGAAAGGTTATTAATTTGATGAGTCTTACAATAATGTGGTTCATAATAAAAATATAATAATTTAAACTAATAAATTATTATCTCAAATCCCTCATGAAACATAGTCAGGTTAACTCATCAAGATCTACACCTACAACCATGTATGAAAAAGATCAGGTAATAGGCCTAAAACAATGTTTGAAGATAAAAATGATAAAAATATTGGTGAGAATAATGTTAACATTTTATCAATGGTATTAAATTTTCAAAACCATGGTTTATTACTTCTCAATAACCTCTATTTACTCCAATGGGCACCTACAATAGTTTGGCAGGGTACAAGCCTTGAGAACCTATGAGGAAGAATGTTGTTGGATAGGTAGCATGATACAAGAAGTGAATTATGAATAAGTAAAATACAATATGAGAAAAATTTTATGACCTATAAAATCATATTAAAAATTAATTAAAAACATGGACAAATCTTAAGTATGAAGACACAGTTGTATTTACCCACAGTGCATATATAGTTAGTGTCAAGAGGCATTTTTGAGAGGTTTGAGATTTTTTTTGTCATATAAAAGTATTATTAAGACCATAAATTTGGTACACATGGTAATTAGTAATTTATAAATCTTCCAAGTCATCCTAAATTTAATTTTAAATGTGGAAAATCTCACTACTTTGATATAGTCCATTGCTTGTCTCAAGACAGTCATGTTAAAGCTAGAAGAGGTACTTGGAAGGTTTTAAAGTTTTGATAGAGGGTTAGATATTATTTGAAATTTTTAAAATAATTAATTTTTTTTTTAAAAATATCCATAATCATATTCATAATTTACCATATTCATTTTTTAATAAAACCATGCTCTTGAGGGCTGAATCAAGCAAATAGGCATGTGCTTTTTGGATATTCTTGCTTGCTTTGACACTTGTTCAAGATATATGTAACTTGTAAGTGGGTTTTTAAGAAATTTTTTTAATTATATAAATTTTTTATATATTAATTAATATGAGATAACAGATGGACTCAGTGATCTAGGGTCACATATGCCATGTTTGCAAAGAAACCCCACATGTAATCTTAAGAGGCATGCAGACAAATAAAGCTTGGATAGAAAACGGAATCCATTAAAGGTAAAATTGGATGTATAAAAATTATTTTTTAACCATATTAATACCTCATAGGTGACTCAACCATAAAAACTCAATTTTAAGCCAAAACCCAGTTTTAGGCTTATAAGGCTTATAACACCAAAATATACCTGTAGCCTTATCAAGTAAGATGAAACAAAAAAAATGATATGATGATATTTTTTAGGTTATATGATTATTATTTAAATTGAGGATAATGAATTTAAGGGTAAGTTTCAATCCAAAGAGAAAATTCAAATTTTGTAGGCTAAGACACCCATTTAAGATACCTAATCAAGATCTTGTATCTTTCACCACATGAAGAGTTTGGCCAAATGGTCTTAGAATGATCTTAGGAACCCTCTAGAATTATATTAAATGAATAATTGATGTTTTTAGAGTGTATTTACTTTATGAACAATCACTAAGATCATAAGCAAGTCTAGAAATCTTGTAACCCCTATGGCAAATTTATTTACATGGGTATCTTTTCATAATATTTCATGGGAACCCAATATTATTAAGGATTTTTATGGGGTATACATAATAAAAATTAATGAAAAAAAAATTGTGTTTGGAGGTTTCTACTTTATGAACCATCGTTAAGAAGTTTCACCTCCAAAACCCTCCCAAACCCTCATAAGGACCATTTTTGAGAAAAGTTGATTTTATTGCAATAAAAACGTCATGAATCAACCTAAAACATTTTAAAACATCAATTAAAATTAGAGACGTTCCTAACACTAATAATTTGTAGTATGGAATTATATAGATCATGGTAGAAAATAGATTTTTTAGAGAAAAATCACAAAAGATGAGGTACAAGGTAGCTTACATAAAATCCAATCCATGGAGGTTGAATCTTGAGAATTTTTATTCATAATAAAATCATTATAGGGTCAAAAATATACATGTAATTTCCCTTAATATCTCATCCAAAAAAGCCACTTTGTAGGAAATCAAGGAAGAGCTAGCGTAGTCAACCTATTTGTCTAATTTGTAGATGTTTGAAGCTAAGTGGACTTATATGATGATATTAAGAGTTTTTATAGGCCTAAATATAATTTTATTTTCAGGTTTAATTATTTTAATTCAAGCTCAAGTGGTATTCAAGTTTAATAAGTAGGCTACTAAGGCTATTTGGCCTAGTAAGCCTATTTGATCAAACAAGTCAAGTAAAGAATGACATTGAAGGGATATAAAAGCAGGTCATGTGGAATTCTCATGATTCATATCTGATGTTAAACTGTATATTCCATGCATAAATATATCTTGAGTTCCAATTCATGCAAGGAAAGGGCTTAAGAAGAGTTTACTAATCTTAAGTGCCAATGACTCTAAGTTAACTAACCATGAGTTAACTAATCCAAAGTGACATGATCCATAGTATTAATGAAAGGAAATGTATTTCAAACACTTTTAACTCACTTCAAGCAGATTTATCCACCAATTTATGGTGTATAAAGCATGCAAGCAAGTTTGACAAGTCAAATATGGCCCACCTCTTATTTCTAATTCCAAAAACGAGCTCATACAAGACAAAGACATAAAAGATAGGTCTTAAAGATTATCAGTAGTAAATTATAATTTAAATGGACTTAAGTTGAGACTAAGTTAACTTATCCTCTCTCTTGTATTCCAATATCTTTCCTTATATTCTCTTCACACAATTTATATATTCAAGGTTTCAAGCCAATTTATCGGATCCCTCTCTTGGGCATGATTAAACTCTACCAAGATTGAGCTTTGTAACCTTGTAAGATAAATAAAATTACTATTTGCATATTCCATTATTTGGGTATAGTGTGTTATATTGGTTTTATTTTCACATATGGTAGGACTTTCTCCCTTGATAGGTCATAATCTCACCTAGCTACTAGTATGTCATCTTATTCAGGTCATGTTCAATATTTGATGTCATTTGATTGAGCTAATAGTGGATATAATTGACTAGTTATTTCCTTGAATCAAGCCTATTCCATCATTTACCTTGTGATTTTGTCACTTGATGAAACTTGTATGTGAAATATTGTTGCATAAGAGTCATTTGAATTTGTAGATTTAATTATTTGCTTATTTTATTAGTGTTTTAGGAGCTTAAATAGAGTGTATAAACCAATAATAGAGGTGTATCACCAATAGTAGAATAGGGTTTCCCTTTCAAATTCCTTCTCCCCCTTTTCATCCCAAAAATTAGTAGGTTTTAGTAAGAAAAGCATGTGTGATACATCATTGGATCTAGCCTCATCAAAACTAGAGATCTAGTTTGAGTGTTACAAAAGTTGAGAAGATGAAAAACATCATAAATGATAAAGTTAGTAGATCAAAAAGGTTAGACATTCTTAAATTGATTCTAAAATAAAAACACAAGAAGATCAAGGAAGAAACAAAGGAGATGTGGGAATCTCCTGAGATTTGTTTCTAGGACCCTTTTGTGTGGGGTGTCTCTTCTAGGCTTCAAAGAGACACTTTTAAGAAAAATTGAAGCATGGTGGATGCTATTGGGTCTTGGCTATGTTGCATGATAATAAGATTCAATGAAAAAGGATAAGAGTTTCAAAGCTCCATTCATCAAGAAGAAGGATCAGATTTTCAAAGCTCCATTCATCAAGAAGAAGGTTTAGACATATTCATGGCAGAAGAAACAACTTGAAGATTCTATGTTGGTGAAAACAAATTTGCATGTAATAAATAAATATCAGCCATGTTTTGTTGATAGCAGATGTTTGAGGCATATGACAGGAGATAAGAGTAAAGAAGATCAATGGTGGCATAGTGAAATTCAAAGATAAAACCACTGCTAGGATAGCTGGAAAAGGTATTTTAAGTTTGGATATTAGTAGAACCAAAGCTATGAATTGTTTTTTAAGCATAATATTTTAAGTGTAAGTCAAATATGTGATCAACGATACACATTAAAGTTTCATGTAGAAGGTTGTGAGATTAGAATAAAATATTCAAATAAGTTGATTACAGATTCTCAAAGGATAGGTAATGTTTTAATCAAATACCTTCTCAAAGACATGCAAGAGGAGTTGGGAGTAATTTCTATTACTCCCTACCATTGATTTTCATCATCAATTGAGGGGGAGCTAAGTGTTAGCTCTAGGTAGGCCCTTTGCCATTGATGTTAAAGGGGGAGAATAATAGGTATAGGTACAGGTGTAGAAATAGGTACAGGGAATAGGTATAGGTTGCTACAGTAAGGGGGAGTTACTGTATGTTTTTAGATGATAGGATGTGCAGGTGACAAGATGTGGTAGTTTTAGGATTGAGGTTGCCATCAATGACAAAGGGGGAGATTGTTGGAAATAGTGTCATTGATGTCAAAGGTCTAGCATTATTAGTGATAAAGGCCCCATTGCATTTAATGTTTTTTGTAATAATTATATCTTGGCTAATATGAGTTAATATTTATTTAATATCAATGAATATATTTTTGGTTGCATATGAGACAAAATAAGGGCCCATGGAGAAGTCAAAGATCCATAGGGTAAAGACAAAAGAAGGATGGGATGCATTTTCCCATGAAGAGTCATATTGGGGAATACCAAGAGTCACCAAGTGAAGACAAAAGAGTAAGGGTGCAATTTCTCATGAAGGGACACTTTAAGGAATATGAAAAGTCACCAAAGATAAGGGCAAAAGTGAGAAGGACGTTTTTGGTCATGAAGGGTCACCACATGACTTTTCAAAGGACTTGAATATGAAGGGTCATACAATTTTGGCACCATTTTCCATGAGGATTGAAGGGTCACAAATGGGGAAGCCAAAAGGTCATTTGGAAAGCTATAAATAGAGGGTTGAGAAGCCATTTGTAATGTGGAAGAGAGAGGTTGATTTGATATTCCAATATCTAGCTTAGAAGAGCAATTGTGAGAGATGAATATGATTTGTAGTTGTTATATCTAGCTTAGAAGAGAAAAGGTGAGAGAGAGGAAAGAGATGTTGTATTGATCTATCATTTGTTGAGATAACAACATTGAGAGATAGGTGTGTGGCATACACAAAGGGGCTGGTTCTCACTAATTATTGTTGGGTTGGTGCTCGACAAAGGGGTTAGTGCTCCTGTGGGTTGGTGATCCTATGGGTTGGTGCTCATGAATTATTGCTGGGTTGGTGCTTGGAAAAGGGGTTGGTGATCTTGTGGGTTGGTGCTCATTAATAGTAGCTAGGTTTGTGCTTGGCAAAAGGGTATGGTGCTCTTGCAAGCTTGGCTTGTGAATATTGTTTGGGTTTGTGCTCATTTCTATGGTTTTCCCCACATTGGGTTTCCATGTTATATCTGGTGTCTCTCTATATCTTGTATGGTGTTTATTATTTTAGTTTCATTGCATATCTTGAATGTTTGATTAAGTGGAATTTGGTTAAGGAAAAGATTTATAAGATATATGATATAATGATTCACCCCTCCTCTCAGTATATCCCGTGATTAATAGTTTAAAGGTTGGAAACATTATAATATGGGACATATATATGCCATAAAGTGTTAAAATAGGTTCAAAATTAGAAAAGTTAGAGGAAGACAAGAAATTAGATGCCTAGGGTCAGACTAACACCATGACTTTTAAACCCTAAGAAGAGGAATATGAGATTTTTAGACACTTAGAAGAGTGGTCAAGGATAATATACCATGGGAACATTTTTAGTGGGTTTTTAAAGACCCCTAAGAGGAATTAGAGGTCAAATAAAACATTATTTACTCTTTTACAACCTCTTTCTCTCCATCTACCCCCTCAAAATGTAAGTTTTCACCCTACGAGCAATTTTATCCACATCACATCTATATCAAACAAATGCATGGTGATCTCAATAGCTAGGGAAGGTTGATGAGGGTTTTATACTCTATGTTTTTTGTAATTGTTTTATAGTTCAAGTCCTCAAGGCTATGAATAATCGTTAAGAATTCAGACATGTATAAACCTTCCAAAATTAATTTTATAGACCTGATTGAGAAAGAAAGAAGAAAGTGCATCCAAATTCCCTAAATTAGTCCTATAGACACTTGATTCACCTAGTACACTTAGAGGGTATCTCATCCATGATATTGGATTGTATAGACTAATGTATGAACATGTCCAAAAAAGTACTTTTACAAGGATTTGAGAAGATTATAGGGTAAAAAAATTGTTGAAGAGTTTCAAACCATTGAAGTGGGTAATGTGATATGTTTTCCAACTTCTTAGTCTAAAAAATACTCATGACTCTCCTTTAAAGTGTTCCTATTGGTTTGCACCAAAAGGCCATTGCAAAAAAGCTAACAAAGGGAGACTTAGTCACCTAAACGGAGTAGATTTTTAGGTGTATATTATGTTTAAGGCATATGTCATGGTATATTATGTTGATTTATACTTAAAACACACATATTCACATGTGCCTAAGGTATTATTAAAGTTTTCATGGCCACCAAACACCTAACACTAATCCATTAGGCCTAATTACCTAATTATGGCCTACTTGGTCAATAAGAAGAGGTGTGAGTTGGTGCAGAGGGATGTTGAAGGATGTTATGCATAGTAATCTCATCATGTAATTGATGTATAAGGGTGATTAAATACACTTCATGTCTATAATGGAAGACAAGGCAATTGTCTAAGTCATATATGCATGCACAAAAGGGAGTCGACTACTCAATGACACATCAAGGCCAAATAAGATCACATTTACACCTTGTAACTATAAAAGGAGGAATCATTGACCATATTTAGGCATGTACATTATTTAGGAAAGGCCAAATAAATTGAAATCAACCTCAACCATGCCACACTCCTCATTCAAGACCACTAATCATGGAAGCAATGTATGAAGGGAGTCATGAGAGTTGCTACAAATTTTGTGTGAGTGGTTTGTGATAATTATGACCTATTCATGCCACTTTTACATTAATATTCTCTTATCCCTTACTTATGGTTCTATATATTGAGGCCTTAATGCCATTGTAACTATCCTTCACCTAGGTATGAGTAAACTCTACCTAGATTTGTACCTTATATACCTTTTAGACTGATAAATAGACTATTCTAGCTTATTCTTATTAGTATCTAGTGTTTAAATTCTTTTCTTGATATGGAAAAGTGGTTTAATTTCTCCCTTTTTATTTAATTACCACACCTACATTCTAGTAGATGTGTTATGTAGGTCACATAGTGTGCAAGAGTGTTGGTGATTGAGTTTGAAGTAGAATATGACTTGTAAGTTCCTTAGATTATGTGTTCCTATCATGGACCTCATGTTCTAGCAACCTAACATAGCCTCCATGTGAAACATTATTATGTAAGATCTCTTGGAGATAGTAGATAGTTATTTGTATAGTTCATTAGTGTTGTTTAAGGCAAATAGAGTGCATAATCATATTTATATTATGTTTCCTTTTATGCATCCCTCTTATCCCTTTTCATTGAAACATTAGTAGGTATTAAAAAGTGAGATAAATTTAATTTACTAGGTTATCTATCCCCATAAACTAGAGGTTTGGTCCTCCTATAGGTTACCCACAATATTTGGACCAATCCCATGTTACCCAAAGCTTAGAGAGAATTGAACCATCTTCTCCTTAGGGTTTAGATTTGAGTATTAACAATTTTGGCATGCTCAATGGGACTATATTAAAGAGGATTGGAGAACATTCCATTATCAAATGGCTAAAAACATTGAAGAGGTAGACCAAAACCAAGAATTTCATCCTAAGGGACATCATAAGGGTCATTTAATGGTAAGAACAAGTTGGATCTATTCATGGTTTCTTTTACTCTTGTTGACTCATGATGATTAAATGGTTACATATGGAAAAAAATTATCATAAATATCCTTATTATAATCCATATGATCCATACCAATACCACTATGAGATCCATTAACCCTATAATAAACCCTATCAGTAGTATAATGGCTCACACTAGTCCTGTGGTACCCCCTATCAACCCCCTTGAAAACCCAATCACATAACTCAACAACCTCATAGACCTTGTTACCCTCCTTGTGAATTATTTTAGTTCCATGATAAACCTCCCCACCAACATTACTATCCCTCCTTATCTCCCTAACCACCTTTTTAAACTACACCTAGCTTCTCAAGTGAGTTTGAAGATTTGAAGAGTGTGAAAAAAATCATTGCCAATGAGATATTAACCTTGAGAAAACAACAATCTCCATGTAAAAAATCTTATGATTTTTCACCTCCTACTACCCCATGTTAATATCCATAGATTAGTACCCCCTTTCCAAAACTAGACTAGGAGAAGAGGAGGGTTTTTGAAGTCATGACAAGGAGCTTCTCAAGTTTTCAAGACCCCTCACCTCTTCCCCAATCTCAAAGTATCCCTAAATTATTAATATTGTAAAGAGGTAAGGAAGTTGTGGCCCCAAGCCTAGAAAGATACCATGTTAGAAGAGTTCCCCTTCACCTCCCACACCCTCTCAAGATCAGCTCATGGAACTCTATGTTCTACTCCACTAGTTGGCCACTCTTTCCTTCACATCATTTCCTTGTTAAAAGGAGGATCTTTGGTTTGGAGAGAAAATGAGGAACACATGAATTAAAATGAGTATATGGAGGCTAATATAAGACAAATTTAAAAAATTTAAAGTTATTCATATGCCCTTCATGGTGCATTCATTCATGTGGGTCAAGATATACCTAGATTTGAAAAAATAATTGAGTGGGCAATGTAGAATAGAGTGTCTTCAGTTGATTTCTCTTCTCTATATTTTCAATAAATATATGGTTATCTTAATGATCCTAAGGTTAAAAATTAAAAAGGCACTCTATCAATTGTCAAGTAAGCACATGAAGGTTATCTCCCTCTCATGTTTTCTTGCTATGAAGTAAGTTTAGCTGCACTAAAGGTAGAATTACAACATCTAGACATGAGAAGGAATATGATGAGTAACTTGGACAAAGTGATAATCTTTCAAGAGCCTAACTATGTTGTAGCTATAAGTGACTTCCAATAACATATTAAAGAGGACACTAAATTCACATATGATTATTAAATCACTATTGGTAGTCATACTCACTCCTATAGATCAAAGATTGAGCATAAAGTGATGTTTGGTAATAAGGAGAAATCATAATTATATGACCTTAAGGTGGATGACACGCAAGAAAAGTATATTCTAGAAGATAACTATGAATATAGTCATCATTAACCCCTCATGGTGTAAGCTAAGAGAAAATCAAGTGATTTATAAGAGGAATTTATAGTAGATCATGAGCCTTGTCATGACCTTATTTAATATCTAGATGCACTTGATCAGCATGCTACTCCACAAGATGATGGTAAGAGTGACACTGAGGTCCATGTAATTTTGAATAATCATGAAGAGATTTACTTTTGGGAAAACTTAGAGGCTTTCTACTCAAGTATAGATGATATATCTCCACCTCACTAAGAGAATGATAAAATTTTCAACATGGTCAATGAACATGGTGAAGAGATCAAAGAAGGTCCTAGGGAAAACACTATGGTAGTTGGTCCTACTTAGCCTCAAAATCATATCCAAGATTCTAATGACATAATTCAGTCCTACTTAACCATGGTCAACAATCTTGAAGGTATTGGAAAAAAAATACTCCAATAACAACAAGGTAAATTTGTTAAGGGAGTTCAAGGATCAGATTCAAGAGGTTTAGTTTCAAAGTCCACAAAATCATGATGAAGATGATAACTAATAATATTAATAAAATATTATCCTTGAAAATCCAATTGAGGCCAAATATTGAGGTTGTTTCCCCCATTAACCAATAATTAACCATCTTGGTAAACTCCTACCTTGACAAGGTTAGACACTAGTCTAAGGTGAATTTTGAAGCACAATGACATTATATCTTCATTTGAGAGTGGTTTGTAGATGTCACCCCACTTGAGGGAATGATGAGAAGAGTTAAATTCAAGGAGAAAAGGAAGACAATGAGGCCAATGTCCAAGGATATACTTACCAAATTCCATTATTCATCCCATAGAGTGATGATTCAATAATTTTCCCCTTTAATCGAGGAGGAAAAATGCTTGTTCAAGTTAATTGTACATAGCTAGTTGCCTTCTTATTTTCTTAGGTTTAAATACGTGTTCTCAACATAATTCCTTGTTTTGTTTCTTTCTTAGGTGTCTATGGTGTTATTTCCTTTAATTAAATTGTGTATGATGATTATTTTTATAGTCCTTGAGAGTTTCATAAGGTACTATTCTACTTGTTAGTTTAAGAAAGTAGTCATTTTAGGTTATGTTGTCTTGAGATAGTTGGTTCTCTCTACCATGAATTTTTCCAACCCTTGAGAGATGATAATAATGTTGATAATTTGGCCTCCCAAGCCAAATTTCAACCCCTACAATTTAAAAATTTAGTTTCCATGTCTGCTAAGCTTGTATATGGTCATCAAATTCCTTGTAAAGTCCTCAAAATGTCTGTACAAACCCCCTTTAGCATTGATTATGATTATTTTAATGATATTAAGGTAAATTTTATTCTTGAACTTATCACCTTATGGTCATTTCTATCATAGTCAAGTTGGTCAAAGGGATCTTGTTAAAGTATGCCAATTAGTGTTATGGTCATATTTCTCCTTCCTTTGTCTATAAAAGTTTCAAAAGAGGTGGTAACATTCATGTCTAACATTACACACCTATTTATAATGTTTAAGTATCCACTTTATAACATATAAAGTAGGTTTTATGAGAAAAGGACAAGTTTTCAATATAAAAAGGAGATGAAAACATCATTGCATGTTTTTAAAAACTTTTCCAAGCTCCAGAGACACCTAACATATCATCATAATCAATTTTTAGGTAGATCAATTAGTCTTCATGAAAGAAAATAGACATTATAAGTTGGTATGTACAAGTGTGTCAAATAAGGATATTGATTATAAATGTGTATGGATTCATATATGTCTCTCAAGTCTAGATCCATGCTTTGGAGGGAGTTTCCAACCAAAATAGGTCAAAAACTGACTTTTTTCCTCCATCCAGCTCTTTGGTACCTTTGTAGATCCCTTCAAGTGTGAACATTATGAACATGAGAGAGAAGTTGAGGGCCTAAAATTTTGTCCAAAGGAGGGGACCATATATGGATTCCATTTTTTGTAATTTGTTCTTAGATTTCTTCTCCCTCCATTATGAGCAATCATATACAAGGTGAGACACTCGCTATGTTGTCCCTATCTAAGCAGGGTATAGGTTTGATTAATTTTATCCTTCCTTGACCATGATGAAATATAAATGTAAGTTTAGAGAGATAATCAATGGTATTCAAAAAATTATACACCATTCTCAAACCTCATGTCAAATGTGTGAGCCATCAGGGGATAAGAAAACTTCAATCTTGCCAATCTGTAAGAAGGTGGCAGTAAGTTTTTTGATGAGTTTCAATTCTAAACCACTTAAATAATTTTTTTCATAGTTATTGGTCATTATTATTAATAAATTTATTCCTAAAGTATTTTATATCCTTTAAAATTATATTTAATAATTAGAATGGTATTTCAAATCAACTCATGGTAGCATATTCATGAGAGAGGTGGTAGTCACAAGTGTATAAATGGTATAAATAACATTATCCATATCTACAAGTGGTGGCATTATCCATATGTTTGGGAGGTTTAAATAGTATAAAAACAAATAATGGTCAAAAAATTATATTAATATTCCAACCTTGCTCATCAATATCATGTTAATTGACATGAATGAAAACTTATGGGTCTCAAATGTGGTTTAAGCCTACCTTGCACTCTTAGGACCATCTAAGATGAATTGGACTATGTAGGTCCAAATAGAAAGTTGACTTATTGTGAGAGGACCTTAAGGAATAGTTATATGAATATCAAGGTGTTTATATTTATTTACCTCTTCAATAATCTAAGCATAAATTATATATCTTGACATAATCTAACCAAAAGAAGCCTTAGACTAATACAGATCTATACCTACACACTAAGGAGATTAGGTTTCTTGGTAGCTGCAAAAATGAGTTATGATATGGGGTTAAATGCTTAGGAATAAGAAAATATTATCGATGGATAAATAGGATATGTAAACCCCATGATGAGTTTAATATCATTAAAAGGTTACGGAAGGCAAAAGAGGCATCAAGATAGTTGGGCATACCTACTTAAGAGACTTCACTACCCTTTGTGGTCTCAAAGAGAGTTTTAGTGACCTAAGAGTTATGATTTTCAAATAGGATTATTATGGATTGAAACCCACCCCCCCCATTAATAATTAATATAAATTATAATTTGGATAAAATCACTCAATAAACTTAACATCAAGTGCACTATAAGAAAGCAACATGTATTCAACCATACACAAGCCATTTAGTAAGGCTCAAGGCAACCTAGTAGGAAAGTTTGGGATTTGGAGAGATAATACTAGTTTAAATATAATAAAATATTCAAAATAGTCATCCCAATCACAAAAACGAGGATGAAAAAGTATAAGTTACTATTCAAGTCTGATCATCATAGTAATAGGCTTAAAGCATTTGGTAGACTATAAGCAAGGTGATGATTGGATAGTTGATGAAGACAATTCTTGATAAAATATAATACTTAGAGAATATTGTGTATATTTAAGGAAAAATTATTTATCAAGACATAATAATCAAATATACTCCATTTAAGGTCATAAATACCTAACAAAATGAGAGTCACCTATTATACACAATCAATAAACTCAAGTTATCTTTTACATGTCCATATGAGAAGATAAGGTGACTGGGTGTGGAGTGTACTAGGTAGAGAATAATAAGTCAAAAAAATTGAAGGTATCCTAATTAATATGATACATCACTCAAGATACCTCAATAGGCACACACAACTAATAAGGATCTTTAAGACTAGTCAAGAGCCTTCAATTGTGTCTCCAAAGATACAAAGACAATATGCACTGTGATCTCAAATTGAAAGTCTATAGGGGTCAAGTAATATCATGATGATATCAAGGTTATTATAATAGGGTAATAACATAGGTTTTATGTAATTGAGGAAGCCAATATTAAATAATAACTCTCACATAGTCAACACACACACACAACCTGAGTAGGCCTATTAGGCCTAAAACCTACATGCTAGACCTTAGTAGGAAGATCTAAGTGTGAGAGACCAATAAGGGAAATAATTTTAGAGATTAAAATAGGTTTTTATAAATATTAAATATGTTTTTATTGAAAAATCTTGATCCTTAAAGATAAGAAAAGTCTCAATGGCCTAATTAGGCTTATTAGGCCTAAAACTAATGTATAAACTCATGACTATAGTCTAAGGACATTTTGTATTTTTAAGGGTATAATGAGTTTGGAGAATACTAAAGAGGTATATACATATGATAATGGTAACATTCATCATGATAATATATTCATAACAACCTCGAATTCTAACAAAGAGAGGAGTTCGTACTCATGGCCCAAGTAGGACTGAGAACACTTTTGGATAAAATGCTCAAGAAAGTATAAATCAAGTCTGAACCCTATATAAAGGTAAGGTTAAATATGAAAATATAGTATTTTAACTATTCCCTAAATTCCCTAAATTTCTTATTTTGATGTTCTTACCCCTTGAGATGTTAAAGAGCCTTAATAGGCTAGTGAAGCTTACTAGGCCTAAAGAATAGTTTTAGGTAGTCATGAGCATATGAAGAAGAGTTAAGGTGAGTGTTGAACCACATAATGAAGTGACGTGGTAATACTTAAGTAGGGTTTATCACTCATTTTATAAATATTCAAAGTATCACAAGAAGGTTTTAATCCGTAGAGGCAAAAATGAGTGTAATGGCCTTTTAGGCCTAAATAGGCCTATGTCTAAAAATTCAAGTTGGATGCATTATTGGGGGTGTATAAATGTTGTAAAAATTATAAGAGTGGAGATATATATGTCATAAATTGGGTTAATAGGCTCAAACTTATAAAATTTAGAGGATGACCAAAAACTAAACCCTTAGGGTCAGACTAGCATAATCACTTATAAACCCTAGGTAGAGGAATATGAGATCTGCAAACACTTGGAAGAGTGGGAAAGGATAATGTACCATGGAAACATGATTATTTTATTTTGACATACCCTTATGAGGTATTATAGCTCAAATAAAAAAACACTTTAACTTTTGCAACCTCTTTCTTTCCATCAACCCCCTTAGAATGTAAGTTTTCACCCTAAAAGAAATTTTCTCCACATCACATCTGTATGGAGTAGATGCATTGTGATCTAAGTAGATATGTAATATTAAGAGGGGTTTTATACTCCATGTTTTAGGAAATTTGTTTTTATTTCAAGTCCTTAGGGCTATGAACAATCATTAATAAGTTATACATGTATAAACCTACCAAAAATAGTCTTAGAGACCTAATGGATAAAAGGGAGAATAAATTACATCCAAATATCCTAGTCTTATAGACACTTTAATCACATATTACACTCATATGGTATATCATCCATAGTACTATATTAAATAGACTGTTATATAGATTACAAAGATTTGAGTAAATATAAGGTACAAATTTTGTTGAGGATTTGCATACTATTACACAAGGTAGTGTGAAATGTTTTCTAGCTTCTCAATCCAAAAAATTCTCATAAATCTCCATGAAAGTGTTCCTATTGGTTTAAACCAAAGGTAAAATCTAGAAAAGATAATAAAGGGTGACTTAGTTACCTAAATAGAGTAGAGTTATAGGTGTATATATATTTGAAGGCATATATCATGGTATATTATGTTTATTCAAACTTGAAACACACACATTCACATGTTCTTAAGGTCTTATGTAGTTTTTAACGCCACCCAGAACCTAACACTAATCCACTAGGCCTAATTTCCTAAGTATGGCCTACTTGGTCAATAAGGATAGGTGTAAGTTATCATAGGGGGATATTAAAGGACTCAATTTAGTGTCATTACATCATATAACTAATGGATAAGATCAACTAAGTACACTTTATGTCCATAATGGAAGACATGGAAGTTTTCCAAGTCATATATCCATGCACAAAATGGAGTGGGCTGCTCAATAATCAATGAAGGCCAGCCTAGATCAAATTTACACCTTGTAACTACCAAAGAAAGAATCATTAACCATATTTTTGTGTGTACATTCTTTAGAAAAGGTCAACCAAGTTGAAACCAACCTCTAACATGCCACAATATTCATTAAATACCACTAACCATGTAATTAATGTATGAAAGGAGTCATGAGAGCTATTGTGACCATTATGACCTCTTCATGCCACTTTTATGCCAAGATTCTCTTCTTCCTTACTTATGGTTCTATATATTGAGGCCTTAATGCCATAATAATTATCCCTCACCTAGGTATGAGGAAACTCTACTTGGATTTATTTATTGTATACCTTTTATATTGATAAATGGATGGTTGTAGCTTCTTCTTGTTATTCTTTAGTGTGTACATGCTTGTTTTGATATTCATAAGTGGTAGAATTTATCCCTTTACAGGTCTTTTCCACGCCTAGATGATATTATATGTGTTATCTAGGTCACATTGTGTGTAAAAGTGTTTGTGATTGAGCTTGAAGTGGAAATTGACTGGTAAGTTCCTTAGATCAAACCTTTATGTCATAGCCTTCATGTTTTAGCCACCTAACACAGCCTCCATGTGAAATAATATTATGTAGGATATCTTGGAGATAGTAGTTCAGTTATTTGTCTAGTTAATTAGTATTTGTTAAAAAAAAAATTATATAATCATATTGGTTCATCACCATCTTTAGATTAGGTTTAATTTTATTTATCCCTCTTATCCCTATTCACCCCAACATTAGCAGGTTTTATAAAGTGAGCTCAAGTTGATGTACCAATGGATCTAGCCCCATTAACTAGAGGTTTGGTCCTCCTATAGGTTACCCAAAACATTTCAACCAATCCCATGTTACCCAAAGCTTAGAGATAAATAAACTATCTTCTCATAAGGTTGCAACTTGGAGTGTTAACACTATACTCTCTTGAGCTCTTGTACAGTGCAAAATAATGTTTCTGAGGTGGTTGGGCTCTTATTAATGATTCATAGAGCTTGGGGGTTTTATGAGGGAAAAAATTCTAGGAGTATGAATTCAATCAACCTCTTCACCTTATAAAATATACTTTAGATGCCATTCAATTTCTTCATGAAGTTATGAGTACTAAATTTAGGCCCTTAAAACTCCTATGAGTGCATTATATGGTTTTAGACTAGCCTTCCTATTTAAATATTATTCATACATTATAAGACCCTAATAAAAAACCAATTATATATGTTGGAGGTAAAATACCTTATCCATCTATTTAAAGATCCATTTTTAGCCATGCACACCTTTCATGGAGTTTTGATCTTTTTAAGGCTTCTTCTCGGGCACATAGGACTATAGGTGAGACCAAAAGAGAGGGTTTTTTGGACTAAAACCTTTAAAAATGTATTTAATGATTATAAAAACCTAAAATAAGGTATAAATTAGTTTATATCATGGTATTAAATGATATAAAATGGTTATTGACCTTTCAAAAGGTCTGACTACTTGATTATCACAATTTGGAGTTTTATAGGCCACTAGGCCAGTTTGGCCCTAATGGCCTTATTTGGGGTTTATTTATAATTTATCAAGGATCCAAATATTTTGTAAACTCATGATATGAATCCTAATTATTTTCATACTATTCTAAAACCAATTTTAAATTCAATATGGCATATTGCCTTCACACTTTTGTTAATAGATTTGAAGCTCTCTACTAGGCTTGTAGATGTGCAGTATAGGTTCCTTGCATAGAAAACCTCACAATGCATTATTATGATTTATTTATCCTTTACTATAGGCAATTATACCATTATATCATATTTAAAAAGGTTTATCACTTTTTTAAACTTAAAACTCACTTCAAGATGCATATTTCCCTCAACATGCTCAAATAGGTCTATTTGTGTTTGATTTAGGTCTAACATTTTTTAGTGTCAAAGAAATGAGTGTCTTATTGAAAATTAACCTACCTAAGAAGGTATTAAAAATTTCACATCACCCTTCCCTTGGTATATAAATTTATTTTTGTCTTGTACCTCATCATTCCACATAAAAATCACCTCTTTTACTTGAAGATGAAGACCTATAAGTCTATAAACTTTTAGGTCTACATTTTAATTTTTTCAAGCCCTTCTTGATGCATGTTTTTTGAATATTTTCATTGATTAATGGATATTTTGTTGATAATTATCATTGAGTGTTGATATTTGTTGCTTAATGTTGTCATTGATGTCAAATAATCTTATGAAGATGCATGGTTCTTTTATTGATGTCAATCTAATATCATAGATGTCAAAGGTTTTTGTGAAAATGCTTGGTCAAGTAATCCTTGATGTGGCATGATGAAATGAGTGAGATTTGAAGAAGATGTTTTTTTCTTATAAGATCTATGTAATTAGTTCTAAATATGTTTTGAATGAGATATTAAGATGAGAATTCTTTGAATAACATTTGACAATGTTTGAGCTAGAGAGAGATTGTTTAAGGATGTACATGAGGTATTAATGACCTTAAAAGTCTTTAAAAGGTTAGCTCTAAATACCTATATATGAATCTATAAAGATGTTATGAATATCCTAGTTGAGATCTAAATATTTTTAAGTAGTTTTGAAGATATCTTTTGAATCTCCAAATAAGAGTGACTATATGAAGTTGTTTGAGTATACATAAGAGTAATTGGAATACATTAAAGTTACAAGGTGAAGTCTACAAGGTGGCAATAAGGTCAAATTCAAGGCATAATAAGACTTTATAGTCAAGGATTATAAATAAAAAAAAGATATGATGGTTAGATAAAGTAACATGATCAATTTCCATGGCATGAGTGAGTAGGTGAACATTGACATAGGTGAGTCATTTTTTTTTAAGTATGTGCATGAAGTTTTAGGGCATGGCTTCCAAGAAAGGGCTTGAAAAGAGTTTTGAGGTTTTTTGAGAGCACAAAATGAAAATGTATCTACTCAAGAAGTTTTTATCAATGTTAATTGGTATGCAAAACATCTACATGAGAAACTAATATTTTCATGGTAGATGAAGAATGGTTCTAGCTCAACTTTCCAAGCATTGTGTTTTGGAAAGAGGAGTTAAGTTTTATGAATAATTGTTAAGACTAGAACATGGTCTAAACCCTTATTAAACCCTAATAATTACTTGATGTTGAAGATATTGTTTTAAATAGATAAAAAAGGTTTTATATGATTATATAAGTTATTGGAGGTTGAATTCAACTCTAAAAGTCATCTCCAAGCGTGATTGGTTTTTCAGGTGAGTAACCACACCCTCTAGGAAAATGCTTGTCTTTTAGAGATTTGTTTTAGTAAATAGAGTCAACCAAGTCAAAGTAATTAAGTGGATGATTATCAAAGTGTGAGAATTTTAGTTGTTTTTAATAAAGGTTTTTATATAGGTTCCAGATCTTAGGTGTTCAAAGTTGGTGATCTAGTTTTGTTAGTTGTTAATAACCCTAGTGGTACAGACAGTAAGGAAATCAAACATAAGTGAGAAGATGATTCCTGATATGTTTTGATGTAATAATGATGAATTGGAAATAATGATGATGTTTTTTGGGTATTAAATTATATATACATTCTTTTCATAATATTGTAAGTCAATGTAAGAGTTTGAAACATTGAAGCCAAAATGGCTTATCTGGATGAGTAGAATCTGTGAGAGAGAAGGTCAGCAGATTGGCCTATAAGACCAATGGTTTTAATTATAGCTAATGATATTATTAGTTGAGGTTTATTTTAAGATGTGATATATCCTCTTAATGCATTTAAATATTCTTAATATATTCAATCATGTGTCAGATGCTCATGTTTCCTTGACTATATTTGGAAGTCAGTTGGTAGTTCTAAGTGAACATCTTGCAAAAAAGTGTTTGAGACAGTTACCTAAGTTGAATAATTAGATTAATATTATGATGACCATAAGTTCATGAGGTTTATTAATATTTAATTTTTTTCCATGTTTTTTTGGAAAAATTTAGTATATGCCTCAGTTGTTCATGATATTTTTTTTGTATATGCACATGCCTTTTATGAGCAGTGATTTGAAAAGGGGTTCATGTGGTAGTTGGACCTAAAAGGTATTTTGGACCTAAATTAAAGTTGGTTAATGTCTATTGGATTTAAATATGACTTTTCCCTTATGTGTTAGGTGATTGGATATTATTAAATAAATATCAAAGGGTAACATGTTGTTAAGAAGGCCTATTAAGTCTTCATAAGCCTAAAAGAGGAGTAAGGGCTAATTGATGTATGGCCAACCTATTTTATTGATTTATTCATGATTAATGAATTTTATTTTAATATTATAAGACCTATTAATTTCCAACATAAGTAATTTTAATATATGTCTAAATAAGAAAGATATGATCAAGTGACTTGTATAAAGGCAAGGTAGTTTAGGCCTATTTGGTATGTGAAGAAATTACTAAGTGTGGGAGAGCAGAAGGGGATAAAATAATGATAAAGATCATTAGTGAGAAGAATAAGGTGATTTATACCCTTATATAGAAGTCATGAATATAATAGAGGTTCTACAAAAGAGAATCAAGTTTAGAAGACCTAATCAAGCCATTAAAAGGGCTAGTTAAGCGAAGAAGGTTGAATGCCAATCTGAGAAGGAAATAAGTGAGTAAAGAGATAAATAATTAGATAATAATCTATTTTATAATAAATAAGTGTTTCTTATTGTTATCAAACAATTAGGTGATTGAGTTTTTATTGATTCATCTAGTGGGTTGGTGCCTCCTTACAAGTGGGTGCTTGTTAAAGCCTTGTTGAATTGGTGTTGAGCTAGTTGGGGTTGGTGGTCCATGTGAATTTGGTGATTCACTAAAAATTTATGTTTGTATTATAATAATGTATTCCATTTTCTTCATTAGTGGGTTTTCTATCCCTAGAGTATTTCCCATGTATATGTTATGTTCATGTATTTCGTGCTCTTATGATTTGATGCATATGTTTGTTAATATGTACATGATTGTTAGAAAGTTACATATATGGTTAAGTGGAATTGAATGAAAATTTTTAAAGATTGATTCAACCACCTCTCATTCATATTGTTTCTAACAATTGGTATCAAATTAGGTCTTTTGGATCAGGCTTGATAACTTAAAGGAGATCCTAAGAAGTACGGATGACTAGTCAACAAGTTCAAGGTGGTTTCTCTACTAGTAAGGCTCCATTATTTAATGGATATAAATATGCCTTTTGTAACTTTATAATTAGGATATATTTGATGTCACAAGGACATGATATTTGGTAGTCAATTATATATGATTATATTTCACCTACAGATGTAACATGTAAGAAGGCCTATGAAAATAACTCCAAGGCTATGAATGTCATTTGG